>JAVJIF010017160.1:0-114367 GCA_038442645.1 Agave tequilana | reverse complement strand
TTGACAAAAAGGGGGAGAAAGATTTATGAAGTTTTATATGCATGCTTATGTTTTATATGCATATATTATGTTTTAATATCAAGAATATTAAGTTTAATCGTTTTATAGAGTTTTCTTTGTAGAGTTTGCTTTGTAATTGGTATCTAGAGGTTATTTTGTTTTTGAATACTCCATTTGATATCTAGAACCATTTATGTTTATGCATATGGCATGTTTCATGTTTAATATTTCATTGCATATATTTATTGTTTATCCCTATGCATGAGTTAAGGGGGAGCTTCCTTGAAGCTTATCTTTAATCCATGCATATATAACTCCATGAGTTTTGTCATCATCAAAAGGGGGAGATTGTTGCCCAATGGCCTTTCACTCTGTTTGATGATGATCAACACTCATGTAGTTATGTTTACTAATATTCTTGTGTTTCTAAGTTTCAGATCATTAACAGGATATTAGGTTGGTGATTAGCTTCACAAGATGATTAGAAGCTATTCATGATGATTCCCGGTGGCAAAGCTTAAAGATCATACTTTTGAACTTGGAGAATCACGGAGTTTGGACCGAGTCTACTTGAAGATGAAGATCGTCAAGAAGAATTAGGTATCTAGTTTAGAGTTTGTGTTTTAGATCCATATTTGTAAAGCTTAGTTTAGTTGATATGCTCAAGTGCACAAAACACACACGTTTCATGATTTGGTTTTTGGTTTTCATGAATAATAGATCAAAATAAGTTTACATATGGTATATGTATAGTAGATGTTTTCTATTTATACATACATGCTTTAACTTGGTAAACAAACTTATTTTGATATCCATATTCATGTTTTGGAAAAATCAAGTTTGACAAATACAGGTTTTGTTTTTAATAAAATTTGCAAGACACAAAAATGAATTGATATGATTGATATATGTCTTGAAATTTTTATCACATGTTTAGTTTCAACATAAAATGATAAAACAATTTTTATGGTATTTTAAAAGAGATAAAAGATTTTTTAGAAAATATTTTTCCAAATTTTTCTGACCTGTTTTGTGCTGACAGGCTGGTCGGCCGACCGGACCGGTCGACCGCACCAAGGGCCGGTCGACCGAGCGGGTCGACCGACGTGCACAGACGTGCACGTCTGTTAGGCACAGTGGACGGTCGACCGGGTCCGGTCGACCGGGCCTGGAGCTCTGCTCTCGGTTTATTTCGGTCGACCGGAACCGGTCGACCGATGTTGCCCAACGGTCACATTTTTGACCGTGGCGGTCGACCGGGCCGGTCGGACCGGCAGTTGGTCAGGACTGCCACATCAGCCTAACGGTAGTTTTTCCTAGGGCTATATATACCCATTTCTCCATTGTTTTGGATAAGAATTTTTGAGCTAAAAATTTTCAGTTTTCTGAAGAGTTTAAAAGAGGTTTTAAAAGAGTTTTTAAGCCAAAAAGATTTCATCTTATTTGTTTTTGGGTTTTTGGAAAATCAAAGAAAATAGGTTTTTAGGATTTTTGCTTAGATCTTCAATTCTATCATATGCAAGTATTTTCCCAAAGATTTTTCTTTGTTGCTTGTTTCCAAAACGCTTGTTTTCACACTTGAGCTATATCTTCTATCCTAAACTATTAGGATCTTTGTTTGTGGAAAGAGAAAAAGAAAGAGAAGTGTTTGAGGTTGTTTGTTGTAAACCTCATTGTTGTAAACACCCTTATACTTGTGAATCCCTCTTCGGTAGAGGTGATCGGGTGATGGTTTGTGAGCCTCGTAGGAAGAGGTTGTTTGTTGTAGTTGGCTACGGGCCGTATCCCTCTTCGGTAGAGGTGGATTGTGGTTGTATAGCCTCGGTTGGCTTTGTAAGGTTGAGAGAGGAGTTTGGTACTCCTATAGTGGATTGGGAAATCCTACACGGTGGTGTAGGCGGGGATGTGAGCAAGGTGCTCGAACCTCGAAACAAATCTCGTTGTTTGCGATTGCTCCCTTTGTCTCTCTAACTCTCTCTCATTTACTTTGTGCAAAGCATCATACTTCATATCATACCATATTTGCTTGTGTGTGTGTGCATAATTCATATTGCCTTGCATTATTTCATATTGCTATATCCTTTATTGCTTGGCTTGATTGTGTGTGAACATTGTGAATTGCTTGTGTGTTTGTGCATCACCTATACTCATCCAACAAGAGCTTCACATAGCGCCTCAACCCATATCTAGGGGAATCAAGAGGAGTAGTCCAGAGCCTCGCAAGGGGAATTCGGCTACACTTGTTGGATTGTATTAAGTGTGTTGCAAGATTTGCATTAGCTTCCGCATTTAGCGCACTTAGTTTGCATTTAGTTTCTTAGATTAGCACTTACACCTATTCACCCCCCCCTCTAGGTGTTTTTCACTAATGTATGCTGCAGATATGCTAAGGGAACATCCTCTCCATATTGGGAAGAAAAAACCTCCTATCTTCGATTTAGCGAAGCCATTTGTAGTCTCCGTCATACAAGACCCTATCGTCCTCAATGATAGCATCGCCGAAAAAGAAGTCAGGTTTTTCTTATCATGATAGGGTGTCAGACTTGAACCGCCCATGGGTCATAATCTCTCAAAAGGTCAGCAACTAGGTTGCTGAGCCTGTCTCGACGCTTCCTTAATTTCAGAGCAAATACTGGGGGAGCCTCTTGAAGCAGAAACGTAAGGTTCAGATCAGCGCCACCTACATGTCCAAAATGGCACTTCTTGGACAGAGGATTGGAGGAATATCGCACTGCAAAGAGGACAACACAACAATCAGAATCTAAAAATATACAGGTATTGAAGCTCAGACGCAAAGTTCACCTCAGATCCGTGTCTAAATGACTAAGATGCGGTGCTCAGCAAAACCTGCATCTAAAACTCAAAGACGCGAGGCTTACACGAACCTGCATTTGAAACTCTACAACTTAGAAATTTCTCTAAGTGTTGGCTCAGACGCGAGACTCAGCGAAACCCATGTCAAAGCTCAAGACGTGAGGTTCACATGAATTCGCATCTGAACTCCCCCACTTAGAAAAATTCTTTAAGTGTTGAAATCAACAAACGCAAGGCTCAACAAAGCCCGCGTTCAATAAACAGATACAGACTCAAGCTGATGAAGCGAAAGACGCGGAGGTCATCAAACCACGTCTTGTCTACCAGTGCAAGAGTCGCATCTGAATATCAAATGCGGACATAAGCCTCGCATTGACGTTTCAATTCAAAAGAGACTTAAGAGTTAAGATAACTCTTCAAGTCTCTTAATAGTGGAAACCAATTAAAATGGTTCTTACCTGAAATAGGGGCTTTCTGAAAGTACACCTAGAGAGGGGTGAATAGGTGTAAGGCTAATCTAATGACAAATGATGTGGAATTAAAAACAAATTGCAACACACTAAGTGTAACCAAAGAGTGTAACCGAATTCCCAGTAAAGGGCTCTGGACTAACTCCTCTCGATTCCTCTAAATAAGAGTTGAGGTGCTATGTAAAGCTCTCTCGGTTCAACACTAGTGAGGTACACAAACAATACCAAGCATATATATGATATGAGAAATATGAATCAATGCAAGATAAGAGAGAGAGTTAATAGATAGTAGATCAAACGCAAGCACCAAGATATTTTTCAAGGTTCGAGCCACTGCTCTACATCCCCGCCTTCACATAAAAGGATTTTCACTAAAGCGTCCACACAGGACTTCCCACACAGGGAACATCCACTGAGGATTTAGGTAATACAAACTTAGAGTACACAACTCCTCTCTCAAATAATAACAACCTCTATATAAGAGGCAGGGCACTAAGCCACACAAAATCAACCTCTCAATAGAGGGATAGGCACAAAGCCAACACAATCACCTCTCAGTAGAGGGATAGGCACAAAGCAAAACAACAACAATCACCTCTACACTTAGAGGGATAAGGCACTAAGCCAAAACTCTAACCTCAATCACCTTTACACTTATAGGGGTACCAACACAATCAAACACAACCTCCACAATCACCTCTACACAAGAGGGATACCCACAAACTCAAAGAAGGTTACAACACTTGGTGGTCTCAACAAACCACAAACCAATTCTTTTTCCCACAAAAACAAGATCCTATAGACATGATAGATATGATAGCTCAAGTGTGAGAAAATAAAGTGTTTGAAAAATAAAGCACAAGAAAAAACACTTGGAAAAAACTCTAGAATGAAATAGAAATGAAGATCAAAACAATTTCCCAAAGACTCTCTTTTCTTTGAATTTTCAATACTTTAAAACAAATAAAGATAAAATATTTTGGTATAAAAAATCTTTAAAAACTTGTTGTTAAACACTCGTAAAGGTGAAAAAAATTGCTCTCTTAAATCATAAAGAAACCAGCTCAAGAGATGGGTATTTATACCCTCTCAAAAATCTGCCCGTTGGCAGTTTGGAAAGGGCAAAATTGCCCTTCTAGTCGACCGGACAGTCGACCAGTGCAACGGTCATATTTATGACCGTTGTGCCTCTGGTCGACTGGGCCAAAGCCATCGGTCGGCCGCCCGGTCGACTGGCCCCCACCCAAGAGTGGGGTGCTTTCAGTCGGTCGACTGCGGTGTCGACCGGTCAAATAGGCTGGCCTTTGTGCACATCTTGTGCACATCGGTCGACCGTAACGGTCAACCGACTCCTGGTCCGGTCGACTGTCCGGTCGACCACCAGAGCAGTCTGGCTGGGATTTGCGTATTGAAAAATTGTCGTTTTAATTTCAATTAAATCCCATAAAATCACATAAATTTCACAAAAATAAGTTCTTATAAGATCTTTGAAATATAAATATGTGTGACTAGAATTCAACACATATTATAAACAATTTGAACCATTTTTGTGATATTGAAATTTGGCTTAAACACAAAATCGGTATTTTCTAAAACTAACTTAGAAATGGAAAACCGTTTTCTCCAAAACTCATATGGATACAAAATACATGATATTGAAACAAATTTGAAGCATATTGTATATGGATAGAATCCAATATAAATATAGTATATATATATATATCTATGTTTTTGACAAGAAATCCAAAACCGGTTAATCTAAAAACCAAAACAAATAAACTTCAAACTTGTATGTGCATGTGAACTTGAGCATATCAATACTATCTAATTTTTACAATGATCTAAACATACTAAACACAACCGAGGTCTTCTTGTAGAACTCCTTTTCCAAGTCAACTCGATCCAAACATGATCAAAAAAGTTTGACTCCAACCGAGTGCTAGATGCGATCTTGACGCGCGAGCTCTTGAATTTACATGTGAAAGCTCCAAAACTCCTTTGTTGAAGCGAAACACCTACTAATATCTTGGTAAATCACTAAAATTATTTAAACACAAGATTATTAGTAAACTATAACTACATGAGTTAATCAACATCAAAACTAGAGTGATGAGCCTCTGGGCCAACACTTTCTGCATGGAAGAACCCCCATTTGGACCTCTGGAGCGACAGCGCTCGAGGACAAAGGCACAAGTTTTGTTTTTGGGGCCATTCAACCGTGAATTCTGTGTAAAAGGAGGAAAGACAAAGAAGCTCGGAGCTTTTCTTAAAAATTTTGAAAGTTCTCAATGCAAGGCTCAGCGGAAAAGAAAAAGAGTCTAATGATGACTCTTGAAAAACTGATATTTTTTATAGACACAGTAATCCACTGAGATAGCAACACGTATCTCGAGGCTAATCATCTCCCAACACGTGGCAATGCGACTCAAACGCGAACCTCACATATTAAGATAACGTCTCTTCAAGCTCCACCCGACGCGTTGCAGCACGCATCGAATGCGAACCTCGCATATTAAGAGGACGGCGTCCCTTCAAGCTCCACAAACACGTGACAATGTACTCTGAACACGAGTCTTGTGTTTAGCAGAGCCACATTTCTTCAATGACGAAAAGTCCGTGTCTCCACCATGAAGTCTGCGTCACTTCAACCAAGTGAGAGCTGCGTCTCTATTTTGATGTTCGCCTCTCTCCGATAAATGAGAGCCGCGTTTATTTTAGACGAGGTCCGCGTCTCTAAGGTAACGTGACATTTGCGTCTACAAGACCTGCGTTCAGTCATTATTTATGAAATCAGTTCAACAATACACTAGCGAAAGCAGATGACTATTTCTCCTGATTCAACAGTATACCAACAATCAGCTCAGAGTACCGAGGAGGTTCGGACTGCGTATCTAGACACTCATGACGATCATTTCTGGTAGCTTCAAAGAGTTTAACAGTACAGTCATGAAGACTAAAATTCAGACAAGATTAAGCTCAAGATATCTCAGAAGATTGCTAGTCCATTCTTGAGAGCATTGCTGCCAGAAGAAAAATCCAAAGTATTTCGAAACCCGTCCCAATTAACCACAGAGTTTTGAAAACTTTGAAGGGATTCTGTAGACTATCTAAAAATCACTAAGGATAAGTCATCAGAAAGCAGAGTTTATACTTCAGACGCGAG
This sequence comes from Agave tequilana, assembly GCA_038442645.1. Classification (NCBI taxonomy): domain Eukaryota; kingdom Viridiplantae; phylum Streptophyta; class Magnoliopsida; order Asparagales; family Asparagaceae; genus Agave; species Agave tequilana. The sequence goes on along the minus strand of JAVJIF010017160.1, from coordinate 107,920 downwards.
TCTAATCATAGTCACTCGTGTAGTGCCAAGATGCAAGGGTCGAAGCCCGTGTCTAAGCATCATTGTAATGGCCAAGACGCAGAGCTAGAAACCCGCCCCCAGCATCACTGCACTACCAAAATGCAAAGCTTGAAAGCCGCGCCTCAGCATCACTGCAGTACCAAGACTCAAGCGTTGAAGCCCGTGTCTCAGCTTCACTACAATGGCCAAGACGCAGAGCTTGAAGCCCGCGTCTAGCAACCCGCGTCTAGCAAGATTTAAAGTCGGCATCCAACAGCACTATAACGGCAAAACGTGAGGCTCAAGGCTCGCATCCCAGCAACACTATAATGCCAAAATGCGAGGCTCAAAACCCGCGTTTCAACTGTGGAAGCACTCCGCGTCTCAGTTGTAACTACCCTCATTGTCGGGTCAATTACTGCCCACGTAATGAGGGGAGTTAACCCCCATCATGGAGGGTTTTAGGGGATAATTTTATCCCTAAAGCCCCTATAAATAGCTCAGTTTGCTATTGTAGAGGGGTCGAAGAAAAAGTTTTAGAGAGGCTATTGAAGGTCGATCGAACAAAGAGGAATACGGATAAAGAGTGAAACTCTTCTCCTAACTTGCTGAGTTCAAGTTTTTGCCCAAATCTCTTTGAGATTCCTTTTGGACAGGAGCTATGCTACTCCATCCATAATCCGAAGAGAAGGTATCCATAAGACACTAACGTTCACCCGGTCAATGAAAAATAAGATTCACTTGACATTGTTACATTAAGAACCCAACATTAAACAAAGAGAAGATTTGAGCTTGAGAGTCTTCTCTCTCTTGTAATCAGAATTTTTGAGATTGTTGTAATCTTTTATTGATTTAAGAAAATTTTACTTAAACTCCATCTCAATTTTTCTCGAGTAAACATAGAGTTTGATCTCAAAATTTGAGATAAAAAGGGTGCCAGAGAAGTCATCGTCGATCACCTCTCACGTGTCTCAAACACACCTTCCAACGAGTTTCCAATTAATGATGACTTCTCCGATAAATAACTCTTAACCACCTTTAGGGAACCATAGTCTGCCGACATAGTCAATTACTTAGTCAAAAATCAAACTCCATCTCAATGGTCAAAACAAGATGTATACCGGTTCTTGTCTCAAGTCCAATATTTTTTTGGAGGAATTGTATATTCTGACCAAATTACAAGGAGATGTATCTCTGATGAGAAAGTTAAGAGTGTTCTATCCTTCTGTCATGAGCTTGCATACCGTAGACACTTTGATCCCTATAAAAGTGTCAAAAAAGTGCCACAAAGTAGGTCTTATTGACCCACTTTGTTTAAAGATGCCTTTGACTTTTGCAAGACATTACCAAGATGTCAAATGATAGTAGGATTTTGAAATGTAATATAATGCCCCTCAACCCAATCTAAAAAGTAGAACTATTTGATGTTTGGGGCATCGACTTTATGGGTCCTTTTCCTAATTCATTTGGACACCAGTACATCTTGGTGGCTGTGAAACTATGTGTCTAAGTGGGTAGAGGCCATTCTTGTAAGACAAATGACAACAAAGTTATTACCAAGTTCTTGAAAGAGAACATTTTTCTCGCTTCGGAACCCCTCGAGCCATAATTAGCGATAATGGTACTCATTTCTGCAATAGAACTTTTGTACCTCTTATGCGAAAATATGCCATTACACACAAGTTGTCCACATCTTATCATCCTCAAACAAGTGGGCAGGTAGAGGTCTCTAATTGACAAATAAATTCATTTTAGAGAAAACTGGCTAAAACTAGAAAGACTAGTCCACCAAGCTCATAGATGACTATGGGCCTACGGGACCACTTTCAAAATAATTTTAGGTATGTCTTCTTATAGGTTAGTTTTTAGTAAGGCATGCCACCTACCGGTTGAGCTTGAACACTGATTGCATCTTAATTTTATATTATTATCATCACATTTGCACATTTATCCTTGATTATTCTTTATTTAACATTGCTATTTAACCCTTTTTTTAGTATGATATGTAGTTACTTAAATGAGAAGATAAGGATACAACAAGCTTCTATTTTATCTCTAATCTTATCTAAATTTGAGTTTTAATTTAAATCAATTTGAAATCAAGAGGAGGAAATGATATATCATCATCTTCACAATTCAAGTTCAAAATCAGAAGATATATTTCTAATAGATGGATGGGATAAATCTAATTCTAATTGGAGATAAGGAGGATAATTCAAATTAAATGGAGTTTAAAATCAATTCATACTTAGATTCAGATTGGACACCTCTTAAAAATTTTGATCATAATTTTTTCTATAGATATTCAAGTTTGATGATTCAAGATCAAACGCAAACACGAGAATATATTTCTAGGTTCGAGCCGCTGTTTTACGTCCCCGCCTTTACACAGAAGGATTTCTACTATGTTCACACAGGACCTTCCATAAAGGGACCTCTACTGAAGAATTACAACTCAACACCGGGAGTACACAATTCCACTCTCAAAAACAAATCTCTACACAAGAGGTGGACATTAAGCCAAGCACAAAGTAAACAAAAAAATACAACTTAGTGATTAAAAAGATAACAAACTCTCTCTTGGTGATCTTGAAAGATCACAAATAATGTTTCTCACAAAATAAACATCCTAAAGATAGATTTGAATTGATAGCTCATGTATGTGAGAAAATAAAGTGTTTTGAAAAAGAAACAATAAAGAAAACACTTGAAAAAAACTTTTAGATAGATATGAAAATGAAGAACAAAACTAAATTCTAAAAGACTTGTTTTCTTTTGATTTTTCAAAAACTTTGAAACAAATAAAGATAGAGATTTTTAATACTAAATTTTTTTTTAAAACTTGCTGAAAACACTTGAAAAGATGAGAAATTTTGCTCTTGAAATTTTTAGTGAAAACATCCCTCAAAAAACCCATATATAGGGCCTTGAAAATATAGTCGTTGGGGTCCAGAGCTAGGTCAGATTGGCCTGTTGGTCGACCGCCTGGTTGACCGGCCAACGGTTAGAATTCTGACCGTTGGGGCTGCCGGTCGACCGAGGCCAGGACCAGAGAGTTCCCTCTCTGGGTCAGTCGACCGGGGCCAGATTTAGAGAGCAAGCTCTCTAGATCGGTCGAACGTGCGATCGATTGGCCTAAGGCCAAGGCAGTTGTTCACATCCTATGCACATCAGTCGTCTGACCGGTCAACCCAGCTCTCGACCGGTCGGTCAACTGCCAGCTGGCTCAAGACTGGGTTATAGGTCAAGAAATCTAGCTTGATAATTCCTATAAAATCCCATAACTCTATGAATTTTACAAAAATAAGTTCATACATATATTTTAAGTACAAATATGTGTGATCAAAATTCAACACATATTACAGACTATTTGAACTATTTTTTAGGCTTGAAAATATTAACTTTAAATAAAAACTATATCCAAACTTAGAATTTTGAAATGAAAATATGTTTTCTCCAAAACTTGTATAAGTATAAAAATAAGATGTTTAAACACTTTTTAAGCATAGTGTGAATGGACAGACTCCAATACACATAAAAATAATATATCTATATTTTTGACATTAAATCCCATATTAAGTTTTGTTAAAAGCAAAACTTAAAACACATGAACTAAAATCATCAAAATTAGTTTTTAAGCATAATGATTCATCAATATATATATGGATGAAATCCAACATACATATAAACCATTTAAAACTTGTTTTGATTCTATTTATTCATGAAAACTAAAGATATGATCTTGAAAATTCAAAACAGTTAAATCAAAACCAATAAACTTTTGAACTTGTGTGTGTGAACTTGAGCATATCAAGACTAACTATCCTTACACAAGATCTAAAAAAAATAAACAAACCTAGACCAAAGTCTTCTCGTCGATCTTCAATTTCAAGATGACTCAATCCAAACACGATGCAAAAAGCTTGACTCCATCCGAGTGCTAGATGCGATCTTGACACTCGAGCTCTTGAATCAACCTGTGTTAGCTCCAAAACTGGCTTTGAATCCTTTGTTGAAGCTAAGAACCAACTTAGATCTTGATCAATATCTGAAACTTATTAAACACAAGATCATTAGCAAACTTAACTGCATAAGTTAGTCATCATCAAAACAAGGTGAAGGCCTCTGGGCCAACACACTCTCAAATACTCATCCCATTTCAGTAGAGAGAGTTGATAAAATTTTAGAGGATGAGACTATCACCACAAATTTGGTAGAACTCATATGTATTTGATCTGCTGAAAAGAAAAAGCACTAATTATTGATTCACAGTTAGATCGAGATGATCTGTAGATCTAGGACAGAAGGAGAGCAATATTTCATCTGACTCGACGGGGTCGAATTTTCTCCCACCCAGAGAATGATGCGGACATCCAGCCTAAGTGAGGGCACCGGAGGAGACGAAGGCACGTTGCATTAGTATGGCTCAAGTAGTCCGAGTCCTTATGGTTTTTTGACTTTATTGTATTTTTAAGTTTATTATTTTTTATATTGTTTTAGTGTTATTTTTTTTGGACGTTTAATCATATATAAGATGCACTAGGAGAACTTGATTTTTGTAAAGCCTGTAAATAGCTTCGGTATTGGTTAATAAGGATTAAGGAGGAATTTGGAATTAAAATTAATTTATCTGAGTATCTCAAATTTGATTAGGATTTATTCCTATTTCACTTAAAAACCCTAATCCTATTATATTTTTCTCTCGTTGATTGCATCTCAATTTTGCATTATTATTGTCACATTTGCACATTTATCCTTGATTAATCTTTATTTAACTTTGCTATTTAACCCTCTTTTTTTATTATGGGGTGTAGTCACTTAAATGGGGAGGTAAGACTAGATGAAGCTTTTATTTTATCCCTAATTCTATTTAAATTTGGATTTCAATTTAAATTAAATTAAAATCAAGAGGAGGATAGGATATATCATCATGTTCACAATTCAAATTCAAAATCAGAAGATATATTTTTAAAAGATAGATGGGATAAAAATAATCCTAATTGGAGATAAGGAGGATAATTCAAATTAAATTTGGAGTTTAAATGAATTCAGATTCGGATTCGGATTGGATACTTTTTAGTGTTTTAATCATAACTTTCTCTATTGAAATTCAAATCTCATGATTTAAGATGATACAAAAAGTGGACTTGAAGAGATACAATTCTTATGTTGATCATTATGTCCAATTCTACCGTCTGATGAGTCATATACTGCGATCGACACGCTGACTTGTTGCGGATGAGTTCAGAATTAAATTCCACATATTGAATTGGGATTGAATTAAAACTCCTAATGTGTATCTTATTGTGACTACCTCTGAGGTCTATTTAAAGAGTTGAAATCTCTTATAATAAATTATCTCCAAATCAGAGATCAAAGCTTAGGGTCTCGTTTCTTTTTCTTCCAAATTGCTATTTTATTTTTTAGGGTTTAGTTCAAGAGTGATTTATAAAGAAGGGGAAGCTCTTTATAATTGAAGATGACAGCATCAATAATAAGGTTCTTCTACTCTTCTTTTCAATTTCTCTTTTATTATTGTTTACTTGCTTTCTCTTCTTTTTATTATCTTTAAATCTATCATGCATTGCTAAGTAATTCATGGCTTATTCATCTCTACCCACCACTACTTCTAGTTCTATGTTAGATGACCGATTGAATCATATGCATGGTTAACCTTAGAATAAGCTAATATTCTTGAAGGCACATGACGATGACTAATTAATTTATTATTTGCTAATACTAATCAATGATTCATCTCATTCTATGTTTAAATTGCCTTGATAGTTTAATGTTGAATTCCGACTATTTTTTTTATTCTGTGTTTAGAAGGTTTTGATAGTCTAATATTAGGTCTTGATTAGTGATTATTTCAAATAGAGACTTTTCATCTTATATATATATTACTTGAATTGAATGCAATTTCAAGGTATAAGTTTTATGATCTAAAGTGAAGTATATTCTAACATAGGGTAATAAATTAGTGGTGGTAGATGATTAATAAGTCTTGTTCTTTAATACTTTTCAAAACTCTAATTTTAATCAAACTCTATCATCTTCATACTTCTATCTCTAACATTTAATATAGAATTATTTTAAAACAAAGAAGAACCACTTATTCAATTTAGTGTTTAAGGAGATATCGAAAAGTTTCCATTGCATCTCTCTCTGAGGATCGGTCCACATAGCGCTTGCTAACGCAGTTAAATTGTAAGAATCCAGAGTTCATCACACATCAAATAAACACTTTTCTAAACTCTGTTTCTCACAATCAAATTTTGGCATTGTTCTCCGAGAGGAAACGATATTTTTTATTTACTAGTTGGTTACTCTTTCTTTTTTTTATGTGTTTAGGGGCAGATTACAAGAAATTGGCAATTGAAGAACATCAACAAAGGCTTTATGACTCTGCCCAAGAAAGTAGAGCACCTGACTCCACCACCAAGCTGCTCAATCGCAATAAAAGCTGCGTTTTCGCGGCCATACAGTAGAGTTGGTCACCCTACTTCTTCGCAGGGTGATTGAATTGCAATTTTATAACTTTTGTGGTTGTTATATTTCCATGTTATCCTAATCTACACACTAATTTCTAATCACAACAGTAATCAGTATTTGTAATTGTTTAAAACAAGGTTAGACATTGCACCCTGGGGTATTCATTTAATTCTGTTTCATTTTAACTTACTGTTGAAGAGTGCTGAAGATAAGGTATGTTTGCATTATATCTAGATTAGAAAATACTTTTTGGTGATTTACAATTGCTTTGAGTGATTACTTATTTATTTTCTTACACACGTCGCACTAAAATGACTTAAGGGCAAATTCATAAACAAGATAAGGTGGGGAAGTCATGACCCTCTTTTAGCCCACAAACCATCTCCCCACTCACTAACCCAATCCTAATTAAAATCAGAGTAGATGTTAACCTTAGGGACTCTCGGACTTACTCAGAGATTGATCTAAGGAGGAAGTTGTTAGAATTTAACTCTTGCCAAATCGGTGATTAAGGCAGGGGATTAAGAGGCAAAATCTTGAAGGTTGGTGGTTTGGCTTAATTAAACCTGTCTCTCTTTTTTGGATATCTCCCACCAATCTTGCCGCCTACCTGGTCGATTTTTCTCTCTTTTGTTTGTGTATTTGTTAGTTTTTACATTTCGTGAGTTATATGGATTATAACCACAATTTTTTCAGCTTTAATAGTAATTCATATCTTACTCCGACCTCTAACACCAACCCGATATGACATAACTTTAACCAACAAAATTTTAATCAACCAAGTATGCTGGGTTGGTCTTATCTGACTCAACACATGCCCCAATCCCAATATCATGGACAAAGTCAGAATAATTATCTCTACTCTTCACCGAGTCAACGGGGACACAACTCCCCTGAGTCATATGCTCACCACCTTACCAACATTTAGCTTCATATACTCATTGTCAAGATCACTCTACAGAAAAAAATCTGACTTCGATAAGATGCTAGAAGAAGTCGAGCGATGACTTAAAAAGCTGAAAGACTCACGATCCCGTCAAAATTTCAAACTTCAAGATCCATACTCAATTGTCAATTTCCACCATAACAAATAGAACCTACCGACTTAGATAAGAGTATTGAATCCATGATTTAGTCCCAAAATGATTCCTTCGATAGGTTAGAAGCACAAATAGATCATTTAGAAAACACAATGAATAAGCAAATTCTCAAACTTTCAATCATCCTTGACATTTCTAACCAACTTGATAGGAACCAAGAATCATGGTGTCTTGAAAACTTTGATCAAGATTCAATTTCATCACACCAATTTAAACTTAACCAATTCCAATCCTTAGACAAGTTGGAAAGTTTTCACTTCAATGAGATTGAACTTGATTGTAAACCCGATCCTCAAATTTGTGATGTTTCAAACTTTGAATCTATATTGACTCTGGTGTCTTTATCCAATTTGGATCCAATTCCCGAGCCAACATTAATTCTCGTACTCATAGATCAGGAATTGAATCACTTATTGTGAATAGTCACATTTCATTGATGGATCATGAATGTAAACTTAAATCCTTTGAATTGAATCCTACTTTTGAACCAAAACTGACTCTCGAACCTAAACTTGATTTTTCTGAGTTAGTATTGGTTCCTGAACCTATCATTCTTTTAGCCCAAATCAATCACTTCATCAAGTCACATTCTATTGTTGGACCAAAGTGTAGACAGTTATGACTCTGAGATGATTTTTCAAGATTGATTATATAACTTGGATAGTTTTACTATTGGAGTCTTGCATGATTCTATTCACTTTGGGGATTCTAAAAATGTAAAGAAAAAGATCATCAAAGGTGAGTTCCTTGATAATCCACAAGATTTAGATTAGGTAGCAACGCTTGGCCCAATCCGACCACCACCAGAACCACCACCTTGAGGTAACAATTCTCCTTCCCTTCTCCTTTTTCATGCATTCTTGCATTTTATTCATACATTGATGACAATGCATGAGATAGGTGTGGGGAAGGGTTCATTAATATACTAACATAGGTTTTTATTAACATAAAAAAATTTAAAAACTTTTTGAAAAAGGAAATAATATTTTGACCTATTTTTTGTAAGTAATTAAGTTAATTTTAAGGTATAGAACAAATCATAATTAGAATTTCTAATACTTAGTCAAAATAAGATTATTTGTTTGATTTTTAGGATTAGGAGAAAAAATTGAAAAAGTAATTTAGTCTTGATTTTTACCGATGCATCTTTCATACACTTACACACTTAGGATTCAAAACAATGACTCCGGTACCTTAGGAAAATATATATATATATATATATATATATGAGAAATAAATAAATCTAATTATTGATTAACTAGGTACTTTGGCTTAAGAAAGTCTTGGTATTTACTCGAGAGGTAATTAGATAAGTTTGAAAAAATAATATATATAAATATAATATATGTATTAGCACATCTAATAATCAATTAGTTAGGTATTAGGACCTCAAGAAGCCTTGATATTTACATAAAAGAAAATTAGATTAGCTATACATATTAAAAAAGTGCTCAAAGGGCAACGAAGTGATAATACTTTGAATCTTCTTTCCAATAAAAAGGCATAAGAGTTGGAGTTGGAGAATCCGAGTCAAATTTACGATCACAAAGGTGCATATGACTTAGGGAAAAATAATGACTAGATGAGAAATTCAGTTTGAGTCTTTACCTTGATTGATAATAAATAGTTGCATATAGACTAAAATAGGAATGAATAATTAGAAGATCTTAAGACTTATAGATTACTTGATTTTTGCAAAAATATTTCAAATATTTTCTCTCTTTCAAAAATGAGTTTTCAAAAATACTAACATTTTATTTTTTTTTTTTATAGATTTTGTGGGTGTAACATACTAAAAATCCTCATGGGATAAAACTCGTCCTCGAGGGAAAACTTAGAAGTTTAACGGCTTGCTACATATGCTAAGTGCGACTGTGATTCCTACGAAAGTGAGTTAGGTTAGGTTAGTTTTTCTTTTTATTTTGCTCGAGGACGATCAAAAGATAGGTGTGGGGATGTGATTGCATCACAATATTTCATTATTATTATCACGTTTTCACATTTATCCTTGATTAATCTTTATTTAACTTTGCTATTTAACCCTTTTTTTATTATAAAGTGTAGTTACTTAAATGGGAAGATATGGATAGAGAAATCTTCTATGTTATCCCTAATCCTATCTAAATTTGGATTTTAATTTAAATCAAATTGAAATCAAGAGGAGGAAAGGATTTATCATCATCTTCACAATTCAAATTTAAAATCAGAAGATATATTTCTAAAAGATGGATGTGATAAAGCTAATTCTAATTGGAGATAAAGAAGACAATTCAAATTAAATTCGGAGTTCAAAATCAATTCAGACTCGGATTTAGACTGGACATTTTTAGTATTTTGATCATAACTTTCGCTACAGAAATTCAAATCTGATGATTCAAGATGCTAAAGAAAGAGGATTTGAAGGGCTATAATTAACCACAGTATCCAATTTAGCATTCAAAATGCTGACTTGCTGCAAATCAGTTCAAAATTAAATTTCTCATATTGAATTGGGATTGAATTAAAACTCCTAATGTGTATCTTATTGTGATTGGCTTTGAAACCTATTTAAAGAGGTGAAATCTCTCATAATCAATTATCTTCAAATCAAAGATCAAAACTGAGGGTCTTCTTTAGTTTTTTCTTCCAAATTATCGTTTTCATTTTTTAGGGTTTAGTTCAACAGTGATTTGTAAAAAAGGAGGAAGCTCTTTATAATTGAAGGTGACAGCGCCAATAAGAAGGCTCTTCTATTCTTCTTTACAATTCTCTTTTATTATTATTTACTTGTTTTTTCTTCTTTTATCATGCTTTCTTTAAATTCTATCATGCATAACTAAGTTAATTCATGACTTATTAATCTCTACCCACCACTACTTCTAGTTCTATGTTAAATGACTGATTGAATCATACGGATGGTTAACCCTAAAATAAGCTAATATTCTTGAAGGCGCATGACGATGACTAGTTAATCTATTATTTGCTAATACTAATCAATGGATTTTCTTATTCTATACTTAGATTGCCTTGATAGTTTAATGTTAAATCCTAACTATTTTTCTTATTATATGCTTGGAAGGCTTTGATAGTCTAATGTTAGGTCTTAGTTAGTGTGTATTTCAAATAGAATTTTTTCATTTATGTATTTTACTTGAATTGAATGCAACTCCAAGGTGTAAGTTTTATGATCCAAAATGAAGTATATTCTAGCATAGGGTAGTAACTTAGTGGTGGTAGATGATTAATAAAGTTTTTTTCTTTAATACTTTTCAAAACCCTAATTTTAATCAAACTCTATCTTCATCTTCATACTTCTATCTCTAATACTTAACATAGAATAATTTTAAAATAAAGAAGAATCACTTAACCAATTTAAGGAGATACCGAAAAGCTTCCATTGTATCTCTCCCTGAGGATCGACCCGCATAGCTCTTGCTACCGTGATTAAATTGCAGTAATTCAGAGTTCATCACACATCAGATAAACACTTTCCTAAACTCTACTTTACCATAATCACTCCTCCCTTCTCTTTCTTTCTCTATTCCTCTCACCTCCGCCAAACAAGCCTGCAACCATCTCATCCCTTACCTTCTTCTCCGTCTTCTTCTTCTCTCTCCTTAATCCAGCAGCCACGATACCCGCAACATATTCCCGTCCCATCTTCTTCTTCGATCTCGCAAGTCCTCTCACCTTCCATAAGATCCAACCTCCTCGTCATCCCTCGGCAGCCATCACCGTCGTCGAGTACCTGACCCCGCCATCCTCTTTGCACCGACAACCCACCCCTCACCTACAACCACTATAATGCTCGCACGACCCATCTCCACCATCCTTCACCCTAGCGTCCCTTCTGCCGTGGTCAAGACCTCGCCTTTTTCTCATCCTTCTCTCTTTCATCTCTGCCTTACGATGTCGGGACCGACGCCTGTGCCACCTCTGAGCCTTGCAGCCCCTGCCGCCACATCCACAACCTCATTGACCTGCTACTCCAACATCGCCATCATCAAAATATCAATTTCTTCTTCTTGTTCTGTCATCTGCACGCAAACAAAGAAGAAGAAAGAAAGTGAATTCGGGTTTTCAATCCACATCCACCCACTAAAAGAAGTCGTATTTAAAGTCAGCAAACCCGGTGCTACAGAAACCCAACCCGTGCTATAGTAGCGGGTTCTGTTGTGCGCAGGGGACAACAACCCCTCTGATGAATCTGCCAACCAGGCGGAGACTCAATGCAGCCGAAGAAGCAACCAACACGACAGGAACAACGAACAACAGAGAAAAAGCAATCAACACAGTATTTAACGAGGTTCGGCAACGTGCCTACGTCCTCGGGGTAAGGGAGAGAGAGATTTTATTGATTCAACAATCAATACAAACTAATACAGAGGAACTTTTCAGGGGATTCTTTTTGGGATACAATACATGAGGGCTCTAGCCCCTATTTATAGCCACAGAGTCCCTGGATTTAAGAAAACCCAATTTGAATTTGATCCCATCCAGAAAAGGAATCTGAATCCCAAAAGGAAAGTCAAAACGCGTCTGTCGGGCGACCCCGGTCGACCGACCCATGCCACGGTCGATGGCGCTGGTCGACCGGACCCAACCGAGAGCTAAGGCCTGTCAGTCGGTCGACCGAGCTGGTCGACTGGGAGCACAATCTGGCTTGCTCAATGTGCCGTTTCTCGCTCCTTAATTTTCGATCTCTGTGCTAACTTCCTCTACTCCTCTATCTCCTCTCTCCCTATAATTCTCCACCTCGGTGAAGATTTTTCAAATCTGAGCCGATCTCCAACGAACTCCAGTCTATCACCTGGCGAAATCGACACACGATCTCAGCTTGCGCGCTCCTGACGAAATCGACACACAATCTCGACGAAATCGATACACGATCTCGGCTTGGAATCTGTAGCTCAGCTATCAACTGGGATGCACCACACATACCTTCCTTACACTTCACCTTAGGATAACTTCCATACATGCCGATCACCGAACGTGTCTCTCACTCAGCAACTTCATGGCCTCACAAAGAACTCATCACTAGTCAACACTGACTCTCCAATTAACTGGCTCTATCCAGTCTGCATGTCTTCAGCTGACGGTCCAACCAAGTCAGAGTAGAGCACACCGAACCCATGATCGGCTTCAACAAACTGGATGCACACCCCTCCTATGCAAGCTCAACTGTTCATCGAGATCACAACGCTTCATCTCTACGTGAAGTCCAACTCTTCACCTCTACATGAAGTCCAAAACATCTTCTCGAGAAAACAGCTTCATATAGGTTGCATCACCAAAAGTGGCTGCGCCTTTACGGCTGCTTATGTTCCTTGCCAAAGGATCAAGCCACCGTAGTTCATTCAAATGAGCTCCATCAAGCTCATGCACTTGTACCTGAATCTTCAGCAGCGAACCTATCTGGTTGAGTCATATGAACCTCCTCACAACCATCATGGAGAACAATGGCCTTCAACTTGAGCTTGTTGCGATCACAAGCTTGAGATTCACGCCTCTTTACTCACGAGCATGGTTTTACCTTGGTTCCAATGGCTGTAAACAATTTGACATTCTCATAAATGTCTTTAACCTGTTCAACATCAATCCTAGCTACATGATCTCCAACCGGTGTCAAATCCGGTAGAGTCTTCACTGATACCGAACCAACTAGAGATGGTGGAGTAGGTTCAACCTCCACCCGCTGCGATACTTCCTTGGTCTCTGTCCTCCCCACCTGCTGAGAGACGGTAAACTTCAACACTGAAGTCTCATCAAACATGACATGCCTACTCAACACGATCTTCTTGTTTTCGGGGTCCCATAACCTGTAGCCTTTCATATTTCGCTTGACACCTAAAAATACAAATTTCTTTACTTGCGGATTCACCTTGTCATCTTTGGCACTGAAGTAGGTCGGACTTTCAAATTCCCGCAGCAAATCATGATCTTGAGCAGCTTTCCTAGACCAAATTTTCAATGGAGTTTTACCTCCTATCGCAGTCGATCCATTTATGAGATGGCTAATATACACAATCGTCTCAGCCCAAAATGATTTGTCTAATCTTGCATTAGACAACAACCACCGAACCTTCTCCAGTAAGGAACGGTATACTTCCTTAGCCAACCCATTTATACCTTTTATGAAGAGAGTACCAATACCAGTGTTCTGGCCAAATTGTAGGAATTAGTTCATATCTCTTTCAACATTACTAATCGTACCTCCTTGATCTTCCTACATGTCTGCTTCTCCATTCTTCCTTTCCACTTACCAACATATCTAGGGCTTCACACCTTTGTCTCATGGGATATATCCAACAATGCCTAGATAAACTATCAATAAAAGTTACCTGTGACCTCCAAGTGATGCACTCTTAGCAAGTCCACAAACGCTTACGTGAACACAAGCAAGAAGACCTTCTGAGCGGTGAGTACTGGTGCTGAATTTTACCTTCTTCTTGTCCAGAACGCTGTGTTCACTCTCCAAGTTGCAGGTAGTAGCACCTTCCAATTATCCCTTCTTTGCAGGAGCTTGCAAAGACTTTTCACCTCCATGTCCGACCTTCACCTGCCGGACCTTTGTGCAACCATTATCTGAAGAACTAGAAGTCTCCACCTGACCTATAATCGTACTACCCTTCAAGTAGTAGAGATTGTCCCGGCGGACGCCCTTCATCACCGCCATTGAGCCTTTGATCATCTTGAGAACACTCTCGTACAGATATCACAAGACCCAATGCTTCTAAAGCGCCAACAGAGATAAGATTCCTTTTAAGTTAAGGTACATATCTCACCTCCTTCAATTCTCATACTATCCCATCTTCCATCTTGATACGGACTGTACCTATCCCTTCTATATTACGCGGATGATCATCATCCATGACCGTGTAACATCCATCTAGCTTCTCAAAACTAGAAAACCAGGTCCTATTTGGGCACACATGATAGGTGGCTTCGGTATCTAAGATCTACTTAGCCTTATCTGAGTAATCAACAGTAGGAGTAATAACAGAGGGAGAGAATACCGATGAGTCTTAATCTGACCCATCCGCCTGTGCGAGATTCGCCTCGGTGTTTGACTGCACCCTCTTACCTTTGGCCTTCGGGCAACTAACTTTTCAGTGCCCTACTTCCTTGCACAAGGCGCACTGATTCCTCCTCATATCTTTGAAGCCTGATCTAGACTTCGATCTTCCATGATCATCTCTTCTCTTCCTATTGGAACTTCTGCCTCTTACCTCTAATGCCTCTGCTGTCGTGCTTCCCGAAGAAGACACTTTATCCTGTCTCCTTACTTCATAACTCATAAGAGCAGCAGACACCTCACTGTAGTTAAGGGATTTCCTTCCATTGAGCAATGTAAGAGTAAAGGTCTCATACTCTCCCCTAGGAAGAGAGTTTAAAAGAATTACCACTTTATCCTCTTCACTGGTCTCCACATCCACATTAACTAGATCTGTAAGAAGCTTCGTGTAGCGATTCAAGTGTTCATTGATGGAGCATCCTCTTTACATCTGAAAATCATAAAGCTTACTCTTCAACTGCAATCGTGATTCTATGCTTTACGTCAGATACTTCTTCTCCAGGATCTCCCACAGCGGCCTCGTAGATGTCTCATGCAACACCTGATACTTGATGTCTTGTGTCCAACAAAGCCTGATCAAGCCACACGCCGAACGGTTCATCTTGTCCCAATCTTCTTTCGTTGTTAATGTGCACTTCTTCTCCAACCGTAGAGTATCTTCGAGATTTGATGCCGTCAGCACATCCATCACCTCACAACTCCACATACCAAAGCTGTTCGTGCCGTTGAACTTCACCACATCAATCCTCGGACGTGGATTCATGGATCTCACCGATGTACTTTCTCCAGCCATCTTCTCAACTGATTCCTCAAAGTATTGCGGAAACTGTTGGCCCAAGGTTACAATCACCCTTGTTTAGTGTATTTTGATGATTACAAAACATATTAGTTATTTGTACTAATAACAATTGTTGTTTAAGTGTGTTTCAGGTTTATTATCATACTAGAAGTACTCTCACTCAAATACAAGGCTTTTGGACTCAAGTTGCAACATTGAAGATCAAGTGAAGATAGCCCACCTTGAAGAATAGCTTTGAAGTCTTTTAGAAGTTTGTAAGTTTAGAATGTTAAAGTTTGAATATAGGAAATTTGGCTCTAGGATTTGCACACACATTTTTTTTCATGTATTTCCTATGTTTTGAAAAATAGTTTTTGAAAATGGTTATTTCTAAGTTTTATGCCTTAATTTATATATACATGTACAAAGCTTTATATCCTGAAAAACTTGTTTAAAACATGTGTATAAACTATTTTCTGCATAATACTTAGCTATATGTATTTTAAATATTTATCAAAATTTTTCTAACTCAAAACAGCCCTGTTTTTCAGTGTCAGGCAACATCGGTCGACCGGCCGGTCGACCGGCGCTGTGCCTGGACATGCACTGTTTGTGCATGTCCGTCGGTCGACCGGACCGGTCGACCGACAGAGAGCATTCTGCTCTCGGGAATTTTCGGTCGACCGGACCGGTCGACCGGAAGAAGGAAACTGTGTTTCCTCCTTTTGGGTCGGTCGACCGGACCGGTCGACCGGGAGCCAACGGCTACTTCCAGCTGGCCTGGCGGTCGACCGGACCGGTCGACCGCCAAGCCTGCAAAATAGCAACGGCTCTTTATTCTTTGGGATTTTCTGAAAATCTGTTTTCTTTTCTGTTTTAACAGACTTTTGGAGAGTTGTTGGGGTGCTTTTGCAGGTTGAATTAGGTGAAAAGAAAATGTTTTTAACTTATTTTCAACCCTATAAATAGAGGAGAAGTCTCTCCTTCATACTACTAAGAAAAATTCCTCAAGTTTAGTTGTTTTCAAAAGAGAAAAGAAAAATAGTTTGAAGCTTTCAATTCCCACTCTTTCAAGATTGTTTTTCAGTTGTGTTTGATTCTCTATATCACTCTACAACTGAAGTTTTCTCACCACACTTCATAGAGCCAAAAATCCTATACTCATTCTATAGTGAAGTTGTAAATTGAAGTGAGAGTGTTTGTAAAAGATTGAGAAAAAGTGTAGTGATCAAGTTGTGATCACTTTGTTCTTGTAATTCCTTCTTGTGGAGCAACCTCTTCGGTAGAGGTCCTTTGTATTCGGTGGAGCTCGGTGCTCGGTCTTCGGTAGACCAATTGTAAAGGCATCTTCGGTGGATAGTGGAAACCCTTCACGGAGGTGAAGGCGGGGACTAGAGCAAGTGTGCTCGAACCTCGAAACAAATCATCTTGTTTGCGATTGCCTTTGCGTTATTCTTGCTTTACATTTCTCTTGCTTTATATGTCTTGAATTATTTGCTTGAGAACTAACCCTCTACTTGTGCAATCTTGTCTTGTTTACTTTACTTGCTATACTTGTTGTGTTACATTGTGTGCATCTCATTTCTCATCATCATACTTGGCATTGATCGATCACACCTCAATACAACACGATTGCATTGCGCACCTCTAACCCATATCTAGGGAATTGGGAGGAAGGAGTTCAGAACCTCGCAAGGGGTATTCGGCTCTTAGTCGTGTTTTGAGAGATCGTTGCATCACTCATTTAATTAAAGTTTAAAAAGATCATTAGATTAGCATTCACACCTATTCACCCCCCCTCTAGGTGTTTTTCAATTGGTATCAGAGCTTGGACTCTAGGATTTGGTTTAACCACCTTAGAGAAGATCCTAATTTGCTAATCATTTCATTCATACTCATATAGTAAAAATGGCCGATGGAATTAAAACCCCTCCTAAGTTTGATGGACTTAACTTTCCCATATGGAAAGTTAAGATGACCGTGTTTTTGCAATCCCTAGGTAGCCGAGTTGCAAAGGCCGTGACTAAGTCCTTTAGTGTACCCCCCGGTGACGAATCCACTTGGTCCGAAATAGAGACTAAGGAATTCGATGCAAATGCCAAAGCTCACTATGCACTTCTACAAGCCCTTAATGATGATGACATATCTAGGGTTATACATTGCAAATCCGCATATGAGATTTGGTCACACTTGATAGTCACACATGAGGGGACCTCACAAGTAAAGAAGGCTAAGATTGACCTTCTTCGGTCTCAATATGAAACATTTTGCATGCAAGAAAATGAAACCATAGATGATATGGTTACAAGATTTACCAAGATTACTAATGGACTCTCTTCCTTAGGTGAAGATATCAACAATGATCAAAGAGTAAGGAAGATCATCCGGGCTCTTCCTCCTTCATGGGAAGTTAAAGCTACAACCTTGAAGGAACTCAACGACAATGAAGAGATGGAGCTCATAGGTCTCATTGGGAACCTCAAAACCCATGAGATGGAAAGGAAAGCAAGGGAGGACATGGCTCCTACCAAGAAGAAGACCATCGCCTTCAAGAGTCAAGCTACACACTCCGATGAAGATGATGAAGAAGAAGATGATGAGGAGCTCTCACTCCTTGTTAAGAATGTCCGGAGGATGTACAACAAGGCGAAGTACCAAGGTAGAAGGAGATGGCAAGGAGGCAAAGAAGAAAGAAAGATCATATGCTTCAATTGCCAAAAACCGGGACACATTGTGGCGGAGTGTCCGGAAAAAGCAAAGCCGTCCACTTCAAAGAAGCCTTACAAGAAGAAGGCTATGAAGGCAACTTGGGATTCGGAGACCGAATCCGAAGAAGAGATTGACACCGCCAACATGTGCTTCATGGCCAATGAAAGCACAAGCAAGGTAACCCCTTCCACCCCTTTTGATGATGAACTCTCCATGGATGAACTAGGAGAAGCTTTTGTTGAGTTATCACAAAATTATGATTTCTTGAAGAAAAAGTATTTAAAAATGAAAAAGAAAAATGAATCTTTAAGTCATCAAGTTTTTACTCTTACAAAAGAAAAGGATGATTTGGTTTCCAACTTGACCACTACTAAAAATGATTTTGAAAAATATAAGATTTCTTGCAAAGGTAAGGCCCCACTAATTGATTCTAATGAAGTTTCTATGCTTAAAGAAAGATTAGATTCATTAAGTGTTGTTTTGAAAAATTGTGAATTTAACAAGAAGAAAATTGAGGCTATGTTTCCTAAGAAGCAAGCCCAAAGAAAAATGCTTATGTTCATGTTCATGCTACACACCTAAACAACATGGCAAAACCCCAAAACATGCTCACACTACACATCATGCTTTCATGTATAGAAAAGTGTACTCATGTTCACATTGTGGGCGGAAAGGACACTTAGCTAATTTTTGTTATGATAGACTAAGTGCATCACATCATAATGTTTGGGTTCGTAACACTAACTTTCAAGGACCCAAGAAAGTTTGGGTACCAAAGTCAACTATTGTTTTAAATGATGTAGGTACTTTCCAAAGCCCAACGACGTAGAGGTTTGTGGTATCTTGATAGCGGTTGCTCAAGGCACATGACTTGGGACATCAACAACTTTGCAACCCTATCAAGATATCATGAAGGTGGCACCGTCACCTTCGGAGATGACGCCAAGGGTAAAATCATCGGTATTGGTAATGTAAAACTTGGCACCTCTCCTTTAATTGAAAATGTAGTTTTAGTTGATGGCCTCAAGCATAATCTCTTGAGTGTGAGTCAACTTTGTGATAAAGGTTTTGATGTAGTTTTTGATAATGTTACTTGTAAAGTTATTGATAGAATTTCTAATGTTTGTGTATTTTCCGGTTTTCGTGAAAGTAATGTTTATATGATTGATATGTTGAACATGTCTTGTAATATTACTTGTTTGAAAGCCCTCGATGATGACTCTTGGTTGTGGCATAGGAGATTAGGGCATATTTCTTTTGATCATAATTCTAGATTAAATTCAAAGGAAATGGTGAAAGGTATTCCTTGCTTGAATTTTGAAAAGGACCGAGTTTGTGACGCATGTCAATTTGGGAAACAACTAAGTCTTCTTTCAAGTCAATTAAGGATATCATGACATCACGTCCTTTAGAATTAATCCATATGGATCTATTTGGCCCAACACAAACCAAAAGTCTAAGTGGGAATAGATTTGCTTATGTTTTGGTTGATGATTTTTTCAAGATTTACATGGGTTTTCTTTCTTGAACACAAAAACCAAGCATTTTCGTATTTCCAAACTTTTAAGAAAAGAGTTGAAAAAGAAAAGGATTCTTTGATTTTGAGAATAAGAAGTGATAGAGGAGGTGAATTCATTAACCAACCCTTTACCACTTTTTGTGATGAACATGGAATAAAGCATGAACTTTCTTGTCCTAGAACTCCACAACAAATGGAGTAGTTGAACGGAAAAATAGAACATTACAAGAGATGGCTAGGACAATGCTAAGTGAATATGGTCTACCACATTATTTGTGGGCCGAGGCCGTAAATACATCATGCTACATATCTAATCGTGTTTTCTTGTGTAAAAATACTACTAAAACTTCTTTGAAATGTATTTTTCTAGAAAACCTAATGTTTCCTATTTTAAAGTTTTGGATGCAAATGTTTTGTTTTAAATACAAAAGATAATTTGGGAAAATTTGATCCTAAATCTTATGAGGCTATTTTTGTAGGTACTCAAACACTAGTAAAGCTTATAGAGTTTTCATTAGATCATCTTTGACTATTGAAGAGTCTATTCATGTTAAGTTTGAGGAATCTAACAAGTTTGTTAAGAATGTTGTAGAGATAGATGCATTGGATGAAGGCATGGAGAAAGTGACCTTGGAGGATGCTTCTACTATGGGAGACAAACCAAAGGATGATGAAGGAAGCAATGCTAAAGTGGAAGAGGCACAAGAGAATGAAAATCAAACACATGAGGTGGAGCCTACTCAACCACTACCAAAGGATTGGAGATACAATCCACATCATCCCAAGGACCTCGTCATAGGTGAAGTATCAAAAGGGGTAACTACTCGCTCTAAAATCAAGATTATTGTGGCCACTTGCATTTATTTCACACATAGAACCCAAAAATGTGCTCGAAGCCGAGGCCGATTCATATTGGTTGCTAGCCATGCAAGAGGAGCTCAATCAATTTGAGCGCAACCAAGTTTGGCACCTTGTTCCTAGGCCCCACGATAGACAACAATTGGTACTAAGTGGATCTTTAAGAATAAGTTGGATGAATCGGGTAATGTAGTTAGAAACAAGGCTAGGTTAGTTGCCCAAGGTTACACTCAAATCGAAGGGATCGATTTTGAAGAAACCTTTGCACCCGTAGAACGGCTTGAAGCCATACGGATGACATTAGCATTTGCCTCATATAAAGATTTCAAATTATTTCAAATGAATGTTAAAAGTGCTTTTCTAAATGGATTTATTGAAGAGGAGGTGTATGTTGAACAACCCCCCGGGTTTGTTGATCCTACACATCCGGATTTTGTTTTTAAATTAGATAAAGCTCTTTATGGTTTAAAACAAGCCCCTAGGGCTTGGTATGAAAGACTTTCTTCATTTTTGATTTCAAATGGTTTTAAGAAAGGTAAAATTGATACAACTTTGTTTACAAAACATGTAGAAAATGACATTCTTATTGTGCAAATTTATGTAGATGATATTATTTTGGTTCTACTAATGAATCTCTTTGCAAAGCTTTTGAGTCATGCATGAAGGATGAATTTGAAATGTCTATGATGGGGGAGCTCAACTATTTCCTTGGACTCCAAATCAAGCAAAGAAAGGATGGGATCTTCATCAATCAAGCCAAGTACACAAAGGAACTAATCAAAAGGTTGGACTTGAAGGATCAAGAGTAAGCAAAACTCCCATGGCAACAACTACAAAGCTTGACAAGGATGAACAAGGTAAAAGTGTAGACATTAAACTTTATAGAAGCATGATTGGTAGTTTGCTTTATTTAACGGCTAGTAGGCCGGATATTATGTTTCCGTTTGTCTTTGTGCACGTTTTCAATCTTGTCCTAAAGAATCTCACATAATAGCGGTTAAACGCATAATTAGATACCTTAAGGGCACTATTGAAATGGGTTTATGGTATCCTAAAACCGGATTATTTGAAATGAAGAGTTTTTCGGATACCGACTATGCGGGTTGTAGGGTAGATAGGAAGAGCACAAGTGGAACATGTCAATTCTTAGGTAATTGTCTTGTATCTTGGTCTTCCAAAAAGCAAAATTCGGTAGCCCTATCAACCGCCGAGGCGGAGTATGTTGCGGCCGGAGCTTGTTGTGCACAAGTTCTTTGGATGAAACATACTCTCCTTGACTATGATTTACACTTTGATCATGTTAAAATATTTTGTGATAATACTAGTACTATTCACATGACAAAGAATGCAAATCAACATAGTAAAACCAAACACATTGACATTAGGTATCACTTTCTTAGAGATCATTATGAGAAAGGTGATATTGTTATTGAATATGTTTCTACCGATTTTCAACTTGCCGATATTTTTACTAAACCTCTAGATTATGCTAGATTTTCATTTATTTGTGGTGAGTTGAATGTTTGTATTATAGATTCTAAAATTAAAATTTTGTTTTTAACCCTTTTTTGATGTATGACAAAAAGGGGGAGAATAAGTTTGTTGATATTTGGAAAATAAGTGTTTAAATTTAAACTTTCTAAGTTTGATAAAGTTTGATACTATTTGAGTTTCAATTCATGAAGAAAAAGAAAGTTGTGTTTATTTGAGTTTTTGGACAAAAACTATTGTGTTTGTTAAATGCCTTAAAGTTTGTGTTATTTGAGTTTTTGGACAAAAACTATTGTGTTTGTTAAATGCTTTATGTATGCTTACATAGCTTTTCATATTCATGATAAATACATAGCATTGTTTGAGGGGGAGCTTTCCAAGCTTTTTCTCCTTTATTTGTTTCAATAACCTATATGTTTTGTCATCATCAAAAAGGGGGAGATTGTTGGCCCAAGGTTACAATCACCCTTGTTTAGTGTATTTTGATGATTACAAAACATATTAGTTATTTGTACTAATAACAATTGTTGTTTAAGTGTGTTTCAGGTTTATTATCATACTAGAAGTACTCTCACTCAAATACAAGGCTTTTGGACTCAAGTTGCAACATTGAAGATCAAGTGAAGATAGCCCACCTTGAAGAATAGCTTTGAAGTCTTTTAGAAGTTTGTAAGTTTAGAATGTTAAAGTTTAAATATAGGAAATTTGGCTCTAGGATTTGCACACACATTTTTTTTCATGTATTTCCTATGTTTTGAAAATAGTTTTTGAAAATGGTTATTTCTAAGTTTATGCCTTAATTTATATATACATGTACCAAAGCTTTATATCCTGAAAAACTTGTTTAAAACATGTGTATAAACTATTTTCTGCATAATACTTAGCTATATGTATTTTAAATATTTATCAAAATTTTTCTAACTCAAAACAGCCCTGTTTTTCAGTGTCAGGCAACATCGGTCGACCGGCCCGGTCGACCGGCGCTGTGCCTGGACATGCACTGTTTGTGCATGTCCGTCGGTCGACCGGACCGGTCGACCGACAGAGAGCATTCTGCTCTCGGGAATTTTCGGTCGACCGGACCGGTCGACCGGAAGAAGGAAACTGTGTTTCCTCCTTTTGGGTCGGTCGACCGGACCGGTCGACCGGGAGCCAACGGCTACTTCCAGCTGGCCTGGCGGTCGACCGGACCGGTCGACCGCTAAGCCTGCAAAATAGCAACGGCTCTTTCCTCTTTGGGATTTTCTGAAAATCTGTTTTCTTTTTCTGTTTTAACAGACTTTTGGAGAGTTGTTGGGGTGCTTTTGCAGGTTGAATTAGGTGAAAAGAAAATGTTTTTAACTTATTTTCAACCCTATAAATAGAGGAGAAGTCTCTCCTTCATACTACTAAGAAAAATTCCTCAAGTTTAGTTGTTTTCAAAAGAGAAAAGAAAAATAGTTTGAAGCTTTCAATTCCCACTCTTTCAAGATTATTTTTCAGTTGTGTTTGATTCTCTATATCACTCTACAACTGAAGTTTTCTCACCACACTTCATAGAGCCAAAAATCCTATACTCATTCTATAGTGAAGTTGTAAATTGAAGTGAGAGTGTTTGTAAAAGATTGAGAAAAAGTGTAGTGATCAAGTTGTGATCACTTTGTTCTTGTAATTCCTTCTTGTGGAGCAACCTCTTCGGTAGAGATCCTTTGTATTCGGTGGAGCTCGGTGCTCGGTCTTCGGTAGACCAATTGTAAAGGCATCCTCGGTGGATAGTGGAAACCCTTCACGGAGGTGAAGGCGGGGACTAGAGCAAGTGTGCTCGAACCTCGAAACAAATCATCTTGTTTGCGATTGCCTTTGCGTTATTCTTACTTTACATTTCTCTTGCTTTATATTGTCTTGAATTATTTGCTTGAGAACTAACCCTCTACTTGTGCAATCTTGTCTTGTTTACTTTACTTGCTATACTTGTTGTGTTACATTGTGTGCATCTCATTTCTCATCATCATACTTGGCATTGATCGATCACACCTCAATACAACACGATTGCATTGCGCACCTCTAACCCATATCTAGGGGAATTGGGAGGAAGGAGTTCAGAACCTCGCAAGGGGTATTTGGCTCTTAGTCGTGTTTTGAGAGATCGTTGCATCACTCATTAATTAAAGTTTAAAAAGATCATTAGATTAGCATTCACACCTATTCACCCCCCTCTAGGTGTTTTTCAGAAAAAACAAAGTTAGATAAAAAAAACTAGCTAAAGAAAGGATCTTTATCTCCACACGAAACCCTCAAAGAGTTTCCGAAACTATCTACTCCTTCAAATTGATTCCTCGACCAATCTACACGTTGTTTTGAGATCGACACACGACCCCATAAACAGTCCCAACGCCGCTTCGAGATTGACACACGATCTCCGCCAAATAGTAACTGATGCCCTTCGGAATCAACACATGATCCCACGACTAACCTGGGATGCTCTGATACCAATTGTTATGCGTAGGGGACAACAACCCCTCTGAGGAATCCGCCAACCAGGCGGAGACTCGATGCAGCCGGAGAAGCAACCAACACGATAGGAACAACGAACAACAGAGAAAAAGCAATCAACACAGTATTTAACGAGGCTCGGCAACGTGCCTACGTCCTCGGGGAAGGAAGAGAGAGATTTTACTGATTCAACAATCAATACAAACTAATACAGATGGAACTTTTCAGGAGATTCTTTTTGAGATACAATACATGAGGGCTCTAACCCCTATTTATAGCCACAGAGTCCTTGGATTTAAGGAAACCCAGATTGAATTTGATCTCATCCAGAAAAGAAATCCGAATCCCAAAAGGAAAGTCAAAACGCGTCTGTCGGTCGACTGCGCCGGTCGACCGGACCCAACCGAGAGCTGAGGCCTGTCAGTCGGTCGACCGGGAGCACAATCTGGCCTGCTCAATGCGCCGTTTCTCGCTCCTTAATTTTCGATCCTTGTGCTAACTTTCTCTACTCCTCTATCTCCTCTCTCCCTACTGGTTCAGTATAGAACAGATATGTTAGTGCACCATCTTCATTTTCGAGTAATAACTTGTACATCCAGACTCCGATTCAGGCAATCTTTAAGCCTTTGCGTTTGTGACGACGAGATCTGCGCACCGGCATCTACTATAGACTACTGAGATCCATGTGATTCTCAGTAGGTAATTTTTCTTAAGCCGGTCTTTTATTTGTGAGTTGATAACAGCCTCTATTATTGTATTGATTATATCTGCTGTCACCGAAAACTATGAGCTTGTGAGCATATGTTATCTTGTGTTTGCTGATCGTTTATATTGATTTTGTAAGTTTTTTCCATCATAATTGGTAGTTGCATTAGCTTTTTTAGATTACGAGCAGTACAATTGTACCAGCACTTTTGTTAAACTCATCATCTTGCTTTATTAAGTTTAATCATTTTTCTACCCAAATATTGTATAGTTGGTGAAGCATTGTAAAAATTTTTTCTATCATTGATTTCTGTCTCATACACGCGGCATGTTTCACAACAATATGTCTAGCACATACCAATTCCATTACCTCTTTGAACTAACTTTAAGTTATTATCATGTACTTGTTATTAGCTTTTAAGGGGGAAATTTTTTGAAATAGCTCTTGTGAAGGTCAGGATCAATTAATTATCAGC
Organism: Agave tequilana; assembly: GCA_038442645.1. NCBI lineage: Eukaryota > Viridiplantae > Streptophyta > Magnoliopsida > Asparagales > Asparagaceae > Agave > Agave tequilana. The sequence goes on along the minus strand of JAVJIF010017160.1, from coordinate 82,266 downwards.
AAACGGAGTAGAATTGCATTTTGTAGAGAGATAAATTTCAGCACTGATGTCTGATTCCCGCGCCACTCCAAATCCAGTGACTACAGACTATGTGCGCCAAACAGTGGCGGAGCTACGTGGTGGGGGCGAGTGGGGGCGGTCGTCCCTACTGAAATTTGGTGATCTTCCTCCCCCTCACCAAACTCCGATCCAACTCCCAGTTCCGCACTTTAGGCTGCGCCGCAGCGAGGTCAACTACCGCCACCACGACCACGACAAAAACCCGCTGCCAGGTATCAAGCACAAGCTGGCCGTGTCAGAGCAGGCCGGGCTCGAGGCTGCGCCGGGGCCGATCAGGTCCACCTGGCGTTCATGGATGTGGTGGATGAGATGTGGGTTATGTTTGTGATGGGCGACGGATCGGCGGGGCGGGTCGATTTCCCCGCGAATTCGAGCATCGGGTGGAGTTCATCCTGGGTTTGTTCATGATGGGGGGGGATTGAACGGCTTAGAGAAAGGGAAGAAGTATTATTATCATGTGAGCTGGTAAAGGCTGCATTTTACGAATACAGTCATGATTCCTTGTTGAAAAACTGAATTTTGTGCTTTTTTTTTTAGTTGTCTGAAAATATCTTATGCCACAAATATCAGTTGAATTGTGGATTTGAGGAATTAGCAAATGATAGCAAATGCTCAGATGTATACTTATCCTTTACTAATTGGGTGTGCCACTAATTGAAATATGTTTTGAGCACTTCAGTCTCTCGGGGTTAGATTAGATCTATTCAGTATCAGGCCTGTTACATTTATTGATGCACTTGATACTATCCAACTCATAGGAAATCGACTTGTATCAGTCAATCTGATTCTATTGAACTCTATTAGCTCAGTTTTTCATACATGTTGGTTGAATTACCAGGGGCAGTTATATATCTTGCATCTCGTGTAGTCATCTTTTATGAATTGATAAAGTTTAATTTTGATCGGTTGGTTGTATTCTCATGATTTTGTCCTTGAATTGCCACCAAATGAAGTATACATAAATATTAATTAGGTTTTTCTTTTAAAAATTATTCAACATTTATTTTATCAGACTAGCACTAATTTGAATTACGAACATTGTAAGCTTGGCCTGCTTATTCAACTTGCTTGGTTCAATGTATAAGTTCATGCCATCGTAGCATTATATATTCTTGGTTTTATTAAAACATTGCCTCACAGTTACAAGATTGGATAAAATATATGGCAGTTAAGATTTACATGTGGGGCTGTTTGGTTTTAAGGAAGTGGGTGGAAGTAAGGAAATAGGGAAGTGTCATTTCTCACTTCTCTATCTATCTAAACACCGGAAAATGAACATGAGAAAACTCCTTTTCCTTTTCTCTTTTTCCTTTTACGCAATAATTTCCTCACTTCTAGAGTGCTACAGTTAATTTTGTTGTATGTAAATCTCATTTGTAATAAGTTATACCTCAAAACAGTTAATTTTGAAATCATGTAAATCTCACTTGCATTCTAATTACAGTCCAATTTTTATTTTTTTAATTAATTTTTATTTTAACATTATTTTGCGATCGACTTTGTGGTCAAGTTTTTCACTTCCACTTCCACATTACCATCCAAATACCATAAAAGACATAACATTTTTCAAATCACATTTCCCAATAACATCCAAACACCGAAAAACTTACTAACCAATTCTCAAATTTCAAAGGGAACTATTACTATTTCCTCACTTCGACCCCTAACCAAACAGTTGCACTCCAATTTCACTCCGATTGTAGGAATAAAATCTACATGTAGTTGGGCCTACATACAACTCGTTTGTTTGTTTGTTTTCTTATTCCTTACATTAGGTGGGTCCATACCACTCTCTTCCAATATAAGAGAGATTTTCTTTAGAAATGTTGGTGACATGCTTTGAACTTGTGAACCACTTGTCACAGGTCAAGTGTCTTATCAACTCTCCTTCTAAGTTCCTCTTACAAACAACTCGTGGTTGGGTAAGTAGCCCTACATTTAGGAGCTGTTTGGATTGAAGAAACCCTTCTCGAAAATCTGACACTCGTCTCGACACGTCAGCATTTTTCGAATTATCGTTCGGTTCTGGGAGCTCGAAAATTTTCATCATTATGCAGGCCCGCACGTTTTACTGATGTGATCTAACAAAATCTCACCCAGAGTTTTTTGTCTGCCTGCGCGAAAAATCACGCAGAAAAATGCGCGTGTAGCCCTGATGTATGCTTTTCTATAAGAAAGGGACGAGCTGACAATTTTTTTTCCCCCGACTTCCTTGAACAATCCGAACAGCCTCTTAAGTCACCTCCTTATGCTATGATTTTGTTCGAGTCTTAAATGAGAGCCTTTTGTTTTTGTAGTCTAAGATTTGACATGGGACTGTCAAATTAAATGATTATATCCATGGTTATAAGATTTAAGAAGGTTTTAGGGCTGAGCGAGGATAGATTAGGCTAACTTATTCTATCGTGTGTGTGTTTCCATGCAATTAAGCCATATTTGGCATCTCCCACTTTCGATTGTGGTGTTTTAAATTTTTAAGATCCAAATTTATAGGATTGTAACTTTGGCTTGAATAAGAGAGTTCAAGATATGGCGCAATTTGAGCGTTATTTGACATCAATTCAGAGGTTCATAGTCTTTGGACTGCGGGCCCTGCGTATTTGATGCTGTTGGTGAGTCCACATGGTCCACTAATGAGTAAATGGCCCATTACTATTGTTGGGTCACTAGTGAACGTAAGTCTGCAGCCTTATCCATAGGCCGTCTTGGAGCAACTTTACCTACCTAAAAGCCCAATGTATGTCCATACGTAGGCCCACAACAAGCCCATGTAAGCCCATTCCATGAATGCGTTTTCATGTTTTAATACCAAATTCTAAAATAGAAATCAGGGTGCTCAAACAATTCTGTCAATATTTTTGTGGCTAACGTAAATATTCTTTATCTATTTAACTTTTTTTATTTTTGATAAGTTTGAATTCATGGCATTTTGCATATGCAAACACCGGAAGATCAGATCAGGCCAGAGAGGAAAATAACAAATAATGACCCATGACCTAAGTGGCCTGAGAGTAGCCCAACAGATAAAAAGAAGCACCTCCCTACTCCTAAGGGCACTTCTACCGCGCTCATTTTTGTCTGACAATGCGGTGAGACTCACACAAATTTTTACAAAAAAACTCTCAATAGTGGCAGGCCCTACACTTCCTGGTTACAAGCTCAGTCACGAGAAGACCGATCGCAAGGCCGGACAAATTGATTTTCGTTATACTTTTAGCTTGGGCACAGCGGTAGAAGTGCTCTAATACATAACAAAATCAATATACAGCTAAGTGCATAACCCCTGTGTGACAACACTGAGTGTCAAATTGCTAGGTCGTGGGTCCCTATACTCTGTTCTGAGATTCATTGCAAACTGTTGGAATTGATCATGGTGATTGGTCTTGAGGTGTTTGATACGCCTGATATAAAAGGTTGTATGGACACTGATATGAGAATCAAATGCGACATGAATACGCAAAATTGAAAAATTATTAATACAGATATGTCTTGAATATTTCAACTAAGTAATATTATTTATATATTTATATATGTAATTATGTTATTTTATAATTAAATCATAAAGAAAATAGTGTGAGTACTTTTGAAATGAGTTACCACGGGGAAAGTGCATAGAATTATGGGTTAAATTCATTTATGAAGAAATTTATAAAGCATCCAGTTTATTACATCTTAGTTTAGTTTTGTTTTAAACTAGATACATATTAAATTTATATAAAACTATCTAATAAGAACCGTAACAGATACATATCGAATACGAGTAGAAGACCTATCTAGAAGAATCGGTACATCACAGCTCATATACAAGGGCTGAGGTAACCTGGTAGTTTGACCTCGGGGTTCGTGCTTCCATATCTCACGTGTCAATTGTTGTAGGATCGGTTAAGTGGTGTGGAAAATGGGCTAGTGTAAATGTGGATTGACAAGCACTTTCATTGGAAGGCTCAAATTGATGTGGATAGAGAGTTCGGACCTCAAAACATAGCAAACCAGCACGGAGAAGTTCGAGACCTGCCCCAAAAACCTTCAACGTTTTAAGTTAATGAGTTGTCCGAAATCTCCGGGTAATAAAAAAACATAGCAGGTGGTTTGTACCTAAGGACTTCAAAAATTGTGCTATTCACGTCCCTGCTGTTTAGGGGCGTTTGTTTCGCGTAAAAGTCCGTAAATCGTAAATGACTTACAACTCAATTACAACTACGACGTTTTTTTGGACCGTAATTCGTAAAAGACTTACACGATTCAATTATCACTCACTTGCAACCCAATTACCACTCACTTACAACCCAGTTACAGTTAATTTTGTAGTTATGCAAATTTTGTATTATTTTTTTTATGTTAATATTAAATTTTTTTAATATTTAGCATTTTAATATTTATTTGTAATATTAAAACTTTTTAAATCAGCAAATAGTTAATTTTGTGGTCAATTTTTTCACTTACGACTTACACATTACGACAACCAAACCTCGTAAAACACAATACACTTTTCCACTTACAACTTTATATTACCAACCAAACACCATAAAGTTTACATACATGTAACTCATTTACAACTGTAAAAGATTTTACTAATTACGACTTACGAATTACGGCCAGTTACGACAACCAAACAGGCCTAATGTAGACTCTTGACTCCTAAGAGTTGGCTCACGAGCCGTTCTCATATCTCTCAACATTGTAAATGAATAAAAAAATTTAAAAAGTTACTTTACAACTAACGTCAAACTCTATGTTACTCTCTCGTTAAATGTTACTTAGGGGTACGAAACGGGCATGGTTTGGCCAGGCCTGGTCTCGAACCTGTCGGACCAAGCCCGCACCTGTCACCATTTAACGGGCGGGCCGGTCCGATCCCATTTCCCCCTTTGGGACATTCTGTAACCCCCTGATTCTTAATGTACGTTATCACAACATCAGTACTCGATACGGCGTACAAAATTGATTTGATATTCCTGATAGTCAAATTGAGCCGGTTTCAGTTTTAGATATTATTTTTTAATATTTTAGATTTTGCATAATTTTCTAAAATTTTTCTGGATTATTTTGTCGGTCGACCGCCTAGTCGACCGGGCAGTGCGGTCGACCCGGCGGTCAACTGGCCCTCCAGCCAAACAAGGCCGTGCACATTTGTGCACGTCAGTCGACCGCCCGGTCGACCGACCCCGGCAGAAGGCCAAAACTAGCATTTTAGGGTTAAAAACTCAGTCTTTTTCCTTCAATAAAATCCCATAAATTCTCATAAATTCTACAAAAATAAGTTCATTGGTATACTTTGAAATACAAACATGTTTGATTAAAAATCAAAACATATTACAAAAATTTTGAACTATTTTTGTAATATAAAATTTTCCCTTAAACAAAATTCTGTATTTTTCAAAAATGATTTTTTCAAATTGAAAACCGATTTTTCCAAAACTCCTCCAAATACAAAAACAAGATATTCTACACACTTTTGAAGCTTAGTGTGTATGGATATGATCCACTACACATATATGATGAAATATTTAAGTTTTTGACATTAAGTTCTAAAATAAGTTTTGATAAAATACATGTATATTTTTAAGCTTAAAAACCAAACCGGTATTTTTCTAAAACAAAAATTCTTTTATAAAAATACAAATAAATCTTGTGCGTGAGTGTATATGAAACTTGAGCAATCCACCAACTAATCTATCCTTTACATTTTATTTAAAAATAAAATCTTGACACTTACAAACATGACACAAGTCTTCTTGGAAATCTTCTTCTTCTTTTTGACTTAGTCCAAACCTTGATCCAATGAGTTAGACTCCTCTTGAGTACTTGATGCAATCTTGATGCGCGAGCTCTTGAATCAACACGTGCTAGCTCCAAAACTTTGACTTTAAATCCTTTGTTGAAGCTAAACACCAACTAAGATCTTGATCAAATATATGATACTAATTAAACACAAGATCATTAGTACTATAACTATATAAGTTAATCATCATTAAAACTAGAGTGATGGGCCTTCGGGCCAACAATCTCCCCCTTTTTGATGATGACAAAACTCATGGAGTTATATTTGCATGGAATAAAGTTAAGCTTCATAGAAGCTCCCCCTTAACTCATGCATAACAATAAACAAATAGATATTCAATGAAGTGCATAAACTAAGCAAATATATATGCATAAATAAGGTGAGAGGAACATGCATAAACCAAAAATTCTTCTCCCAAAAACCTTCTCCTCCTTTTTGTATAAACTTTCAAAATCCTTCTCCCCTTTTTGTATAAACATAATTTATAGAATCATGTATAAACTCAATTTCTAAAATATGCATATATAAACTCAAAATTATTAAACTCAAATCATTCTCCCCTTTTTTGGCAATCATCAACAAAGGAGTGAAAAACAAATCAAAATAAAGATATATATGCGTTATACATTCATAAGAGGAAGACAATAAGTTAGCTCCCATGCATACATACATTACATGAAGAAGGGATGACAAAACCCTAACTCACATAAAGCATAATATACAATGTATAAGTGGAGATGTTAAGCTCCCCCTACACACGTATATCACATAAAGAAGAGATGTCAAGCTTCTCAATATAAGATACACTCAACATGAATCTATATATAAAAGAGATGCTAAGCTTCCCTTGCATATAAGCAATTCATATCAAAAAATTTTGAAATCACTTAAATCAAATTTTGAGGTACCACTTGTAAGTAAACTAAATTTTAAAATATCAAAAGATTTATGATACCAATAGAAGTTGGAAATTTTTGATACCAATTGAAATTGAAACATTTGTATATTTTGATACCAATGAAAGTAAAATATTTTATATTTTGATACCAATTGAAATATATTGTAAATTTTGATACCAAATAAAAGGTAAAATATTTTTGATACCAATTGAAATCGAAACCCAATTGAAACCGAAACATATTGATACCAATTGAAGTATATTTTAAATTTTGATATCAATTAAAAGTTAAAATATGAAGTATATTTTGATATCAATTGAAATACCAATTGAAAATAATGCATAAGCTCATTAAAAAATCAATTGAGATACCAATTGAAATCAAGATTTAAGTCAAGCTTAATATAAACATAATTTGTGCTTTAAATATGTAAATATATTGTAAATTAAGCACAATCAAATCATATATATATATATATATATATATATATATATATATATATATATATATATATATATGAAAATGAAAATACCAATTGAAATTGATATTATTGAAATTTGAAGCATACATATGTAGAAAACATGTATGAGTATACAAAAGTGAAATATCATGAAGATCATGTGTATTACTCATAACTAACCACCATATTCATACACTTGTTAAAAAGATTTTCAACTTGAGCATACAAGACATGGTCGCCCATCCATCCGCCCTTATAGGGTTGGTAGGGGTTTTCAAAAATAAGAGTTTGAAAATATTTTGCAAAATTTGAAAACTCTACCCATTGAAGAAAAAATAACTAGTTTAAAGTAATTTTTGAAAAACTAGTTAAAGATCCTTCAAATATGAAACCAAATCATATGCATATCATGAAACATACTAAATACACAAAGATTGATACTCAAAATCTACAAAGCTCTAAAATGTGCTCATGAAATAAAATTATGGGTAAACATATAATTTGAGTGTGCAAAGGTATGTGAATAGGATATTCATGAAATAATCAATAAAACTCAAAATAAACATGAATTTCTTTTTATCAAACAAATATGAAAATCATAAAAATTTATTTTTAATTAAGAACAAACTTCAAGGCATATGTATGTTTTATCAAAACTAGAAATATGCATACATATCCCAAATACAAAAAGAGTCCATAATAGTATTTACATGAAGGCAATTGACTCAAGGGTATACATGTATATTTATTAGTTTTGAACAAAAATTACATATACATGAAGCAAACATATATAAGAGTATGAAAAACATGTATAAATGAAAGAATCATCAAAACTAGGTTATACATGCACATGTAATGAGTACAAAAGAGCAATGAAGTACAAACATATAAGAATCAATTGTTCCTCACTGCTTGTACAAGTATATCACAAGTTTTAATGAAAAGTTCATCTAAACAAGTATTCACCACATGAAGCACAAAATCAAAACATGCTAAAAATATTATCTATATAAAAGCATGTAAACTAAAATAGGAGTTTAGAGATAGTTACCAAACCAAAAGCACTATTCTCTAAGTCTTCAAAACATGGTGGCCCTCCCACCAAACTTCCTTGATAGCTGTGCATCAATTGTGTGTGTCCTTCTAGTCCATGCATGCACCACCAAGGCACCAAGTCTCTCACGTCATGTCAGAGCCCACACCTATTATCAAACACAAGAGGTGGGAATTTTGGTATCCATTTTCTTTTGAGTCCACAGGGGTTAGCATTGTTTGAAACCCAAATATTTTTATTAGCAAAATTAATAGAATTTACCTTATCATAATAAAACTTTGCTAAATGGCCTTTGCGGCCGCAATGTGTACATTTGTAACTCTAGTATGTACATGAGAATGAATGTGATCATGATGTGCAAAATGTGCATATGTGTGCCGTCGGTGATGTGCATATACATGTGGATCTTGTTTCCTTTGAAACAAGATTTTCAATTTAGAATGATTAAATGTGAAAGTACACCTAGAGGGGGGTGAATAGGTGTACGGCTAATCTATGAACAATAATGCGGAAATTTAAAACTAATTGCAACACACTTTGTGTAACCAACGAGTGTAGCCGAATTCCCGGTGAAGGGCTCTGAACTCACTCCTCTTAATTCCTCTGAATAAGAGTTGAGGTGCTATATGAAGTTCTCGTGGTTAAACACAAGTGAGGCACATATAAATAACACAAGCATGTATATGATATGACAATTTGAATCAATGCACAAAGTAAGAGAGAGTTAGAGAAAGAAGATCAATCGCAAACACACGATATATTTTGAGGTTCGAGCACACAGCTTTACGTTCCCGCCTTCACACTGAAGGATTTCCACTAACTCACACTTGAGGGATACAACTCAATCACCTCTCACTAGAGGGATATCACAATAAATGGAAGGTTTACAACTTAGTGATCACAAAGACCACAAACTAATTTCTTTCTCACAAAATAAAGATCCTAATAGATAGGATAGAATGATAAGCTCAAGTGTGAGAAAACAAAGTGTTTTGAACAAAGAAAATCACTTGGGAAAATCTCCAAATAGATATAGAAATTTTAACCAAAAACCAATTCCCAAAAGACTATTTTCTTTGAATTATCAAACACTTTAAAAGCAAATGAAGATTGATCTTTTGAACCCAAAAACTCTTTTGAAAAACTTGCTCTTAAAACACTTAAAAAGATCTAAAATTTTGCTCTTGAAAACTTGTTAAAAAACAACTCTCAAATAGGGTATTTATAACCCATTTGAAAATTTGCCTATTAGCAGTTGAAAAGGCCCAGATTGGCCTTCCAGTCGACTGACCGGTCGACCGGCCAACAGTCAAAAAATCTACCGTTGAGCCCTCCGGTCGACCGCCCGGTCGACCGTGCCAGAACTAGAGAGCAACGGCTATCTGACCGGTCGACCGCCCGGTCGATCGAGCTGGTTTACAGAGAGCAGAGCTTTTTGCTCGATCGACCGGAGGCTTTCCATAGAGCAGAGCTCTCGGCGGTCGACCGACCCGGTCGACCGGCCTCCCAACTTGGTTGCGTGCACGTTCTGTGCACGTCGGTCAACCGGCCCGGTCGACCATTCACTGCTACGATCGACCGGCCCAGTCGACCGGCAGTCAGCCAGCCTTGCAACTAAGGGACTGAAAAACTGATCTTTTTATTGTCAAATAAATCCCATAAAATCTTTAAAATTCTACAAAAATAGGTTCTAGTTATATCTTTGAAATCCAAACATGTTTGAGTAAAAATCAAACCAAGTTACAAATATTTCGAACCATTTTTGTGACTTACAAATTTTGCCGAAAACCAAAATCCGTATTTTCCAAAACTTAAATTTTTGAAATGGAAAACCGTTTTATCCAAAACTCATCCAAATACAAAAACATGATATTGAAACAACACTTAAGCATGTTGTATATGGATATAATCCAATATACATATAAAGATATATATCAATATTTTTGACATTAAATCCAAAAATAAGTTTTGTTTAAATACAAAACCAAAATACATGAATAGGTTATCAAAATAAGCTTGTCTAAGACCATGAAGCATACATGTATATAGATCAAATCTAATATACATTAAACTATGTAAACTTGTTTTGATTCAATTCTATTCATGAAACCAAGATCGGTTAAACCGAAAATCAAAACCAATAAACATGAAACTTAAAACAAGTGTGTGTTGTGAACTTGAGCATACCACACTATCTAATGTTTAACAATGGATCTAAACTAACTATTCTAAAACAAACCAAGGTATTCTTGTAGAGCGCCGTCTCCAAGTCGACTCGATCCAAACGTGATCCGCCGAGCTTGACTCTAACGAGTGCTAGATATGAACTTTGACGCTCGGGCCCTTGAATCACTATGTGAAAGCTCCAAAACACCTTTGTTGAAACTAATCACCTACTAATATCTTGGTTAAATATCTGAAACTAAATATCACAGATTATTAATAAACTATAACTACATGAGTTAATCATCATCAAAACTAAAGTGGAAGGCCTCTGGGCCAACAATCTCCCCCTTTTTGATGATGACAAAACTCATGGAGTTATATATGCATGGATTAAAGTTAAGCTTCAAAGAAGCTCCCCCTTAAATCATGCATAGCAATAAACAATAAGATAGTAATGAATATTAAACATGAATATGCATAAACATGCATAATGAAATAAACATGCTCTTGATACCAAATTTAAAATAAATTACTTTTCCTTTTGTTTAAAATAAATATGTTCTTAAATACCAATTGAAAATATAAACTTAAAATATTACTCTTGACACCAATAAAAATTTCAATTGAAAGCTTTAACAATAAAAGCAATAAAAGCTCTTGATACCAATCAATAAAAACTCTTGATACCAATTGAAAGATAATCAATAAAAGCTCTTGATACCAACAATAAAAATTTTAACAAAAGTTCTTGATATCAATAAAATAAAACAAAACAACAAAATATGTTCTTGATACTAATATCCAACTCTTGATACCAATATCAACAAAACATCAAACATCAAACAAACTCTCTTGATACCAATATGAAACAATCTTTGATATAAACTTACAAATAAACACTAAACATGCATATAAACTCAAATACTTCTCCCCCTTTTTGTCAATCATCAATAAAGGGTTTAAAGTAAATAATAAAACAATGTTCTCTCCCTTTTTGTCCGAAAAAATTAATAAGGGGTGAAATCAAATCAAAATATTATTATACCAATTGAAAAAAATATATCAATTCAGTGCATCATGATATCAATTGAAAATAAATAAACATACCAATTGAAAGTACATAAAACAAAGATTTTTAATATAAATTTAAATAAACATGTCTATATTATATCAATTGAAATTAAATAAAACATTTTGAAGAAATCAATCAAAAATTTTGATATCAATTGAAAGATATAAATATATAGGTAATCTTGATACCAATTCTAAAATTAGTACCAATTGAAAGTAATTTTTCATTAGGAGCATATGATACAAAAAAATCAATATCATTTTTCAATCATTTTTCAACATAAAGTGTGGGAGTAAAATACCAAAGTAAACAAAACCAATTAAAAGGTGAAATATGAATTTTCTCTCCCTTTATAACATACCAAACAAAATGACGCATAAGCTTGTATAAGATACCAATTGAAACATAATCAATTAAAATATAATAATCATTTAAGAAATCAAGCTTATCATAACCAAAATTTGTGCTCAAAGATATAGAGATATAGTAAGCACAAATAATATATATATATGTATGGGAAATTAAATACCAATCGAAATTGATACTATTTGAAATTGAAGCATACATATATAAAAACATATATGAGTATACAAAATGAATTTCAATAGTGATACCAATTGAAAAGATCCAATAATATCAATTGAAAGTATAATAAGAATCAAGTGTATAACTCATATTCCCTACCACCCATTCATGCACATGTTTAAATAGATTTTCAATTAAGAGCATACAAGGCATGGTCGCCCAACCAGCCGCCCTTGGAAGGAAAGGGTTTTCAAAAATAGGTTTGAAAATAGTTTAACATAATTGAAAACTTTTCCAAAATGAAGAATACCAACTAGTTATGATAAATTTGAAAACTAGTACGAAATCCTTCAAGTAAGGAATAAAATAAGAATATATTCCATAAAATATGAAAATCACTAAACCAATGTCTCTCAGAATCTATATAGCACATATAATACTCATAAAAATAAACTCATGAGAAAACATCAAGTAATATGAGTGTACAAGTTATGTGAAAGACAAGTCATGGAAATAGACAATCAAGCTCAATATGAAATTCCTTAAAAACATAAAAAATCATTAAAACTAGAATCCTTCAAGGTATATGTATGTCTTGTACAAACTAGAGTATACATACATATCCTAACATAAACGAGTCCACAAAAGTAAGTGGCTCATGGATGTATATGTATAACTATTAGTTTAGACAAAATAAACATATACATTAAATTAAACATAAACATGAAAAACATATACAAAATGTGGAATACAAGTCAAAATATATGAATCATCAAGACTAGACTATACTAGTACATCTAATAAGTACAAATGAGCATTTAAGCACAAACACATAATAATCTATTTCTGGCTCACTAGTTGTACAAATATATACCTAAGTTTTAATGAAAACTAACATCTAGACATGTAATTACAACATGAAGCATAGAAATCAAAACAAAACTCATATGATCATTATGTAAATGAACATGCATTAGATTTAGGACATACACATTAGTTAAACTAAGGTGAGAGCACTAAATATAAATCCATAAAAACATGGGTGTCTCAAATACTAATCATGCATATCACAAGTCTAATAATCATGGCATTTACATAATAATCAAGAAACATCAAAACATGCTAAAAATCAACAATATAAAAAGTATGTAAACATAAATAAGGAGTAAGAGATCGTTACCAAAACCGATGCGGGTACATCTCTATGTCTCCAAACCATGGTGGTCCTTCCACCAAACTCCCCTTGAAAGTGATGCATCCAAATAGTCATCTTTAAGCTCCGAACGCATCTACTTCAAGGCACCATCACTCTCACGTCATGTGAGAGCCCACACCTACATCAAAAATAGGAGTGGTCTTTGGTACCCACACTCTTTTAGGTCAATGGGGGTTAGCTCATTTCCTAACCCAAACAAATTTAGTTGCTAAATTTGAATCATGTATACGATCATAACAAAACTTAGCAAGGTGGCCCTTACGTCCACAATGTGTACAAGTGTACACATGAGCATACATCGTGTGATGGGTGTAAACGAGGGGAGCATGTGCATGCCGTGGTTTATGTGCATGCATAGGAGGAACTTTCGGAACAGGGATTCCAATCATGAGTGGTTCAAAGCACAATGGCTCAAAGTGGAGCCTAAACATTCAACACTCTTCTTAAGCATAGATATATCATTTTCAATCAAGGAAGAAGAGGTGCATGTAATAGGTGAGGCAGAATGTGAAGCTACACTAGCATGACAAACATGAGAATCTAAATCATTTTTTAAAGAAATATTTTTCTTGGAAATCAAATCTAAATCCTTTGAAATAGAAGCAAATTTATTTTTCAAGGATTCATTCTCTTTTAAAACAAAATCAAGTTTTGAAGTCAAGATCTCATTTTCTTCAAAACCTCATTGCAATCATTTTTATTTTTCAAAATCTCATTTTCCTTTAGGGCAAGGTCAAGTTGGGATTTAAGTGAGTCACGTTCACTTGAAATCTCTTCCTTCTCTTGCAAAGCTAAATCAAGTTTTGAAAACAAATCTTTATTTTCTTTGTTAAGTCCTAGACTTTTCTTTTTCAAAAGATTATAGTTTTCAAGCAATTTTTCACAAACGATTGAAAGTTCATCATTTAAAGCATTGGTATCAATATAATCATTACTGGAAGAACTAGCATCATCATCAGCTAATTAAGATTTCGAATATACCTCAAGGGAGTCATTCCCTTGGACCATGTAGCATTGTTGCTCGGATTCTCCACTAGATTCATCCTCCACAATAGTTGGCGTTTGAAGCCTGAAAGAGGTCAACGTGTTCCACACTGCAAAGACGAAATTACAGCTAAAAACTATAGAAAGATATTCTTTGTTAAGCATGCTTCTAAGTGCCTCAAGGGCTTGTGCATTGGCCTCTATATGCTTGCTATTATCAAGATAGGATTTCTTGATAGCGGTAAGGAAAACATGCAAGCCTAGGGTTTTTAGGTACATACTCATCCTAAATTTTCACATGTCAATGTTGAAAACATCAAACATGAAAGGTGTCAAGCAATCCATGAGTGTGTGTAAATAATATACGTGTGCAAATGCAAATGATAGATTAGCAAAACTAAGATCACACTCTTAGGTGGTTAAACCTAACTTCAGGAGCGTAGACTCTGATACTAATTGAAAGTACACCTAGAGGGGGATGAATAGGTGTACGGCTAATGTACAAACAATAATGCAAAAATTTAAAACTAATTGCAATACACTTAGTGTAACTAACGAGTGTAGCTGAATTCCCGCTGAAGGGCTCTGGACTAACTCCTCTTGATTCCTCTAAATAAGAGTTGAGGTGCTATATGAAACTCTCGTGGTTAAACACAAGTGAAGCACACACAAACAACACAAGCATGTATATGATATGATAATTTGAATCAATGCACAAAGTAAGAGGGAGAGAGAGTTAGAGAAAGTGGATCAATCGCAAACACACAGATATGTTTCGAGATTCGAGCACACAGCTCTACGTTCCCGCCTTCACACAGAAGGATTTTCACTAACTCACACTTGAGGGATACAACTCAATCACCTCTCATTAGAGGGATATCACAATCAATGGAAGGTTTACAACTTAGTGATCACAATGACCACAAACCAATTTCTTTCTCACAAAATAAAGATCCTAATAGATAGGATAGAATGATAAGCTCAAGTGTGAGAAAACAAAGTGTTTTGAACAAAGAAAATCACTTGAAAAAATCTCCAAATAGATATAGAATTTTTAGACCAAAAACCAATTCCCAAAAGACTATTTTCTTTGAATTATCAAACACTTTAAAAACAAATGAAGATTGATCTTTTGAACCAAAAACTCTTTGAAAAACTTGCTCTTAAAACACTTGAAAGATCTAAAATTTTGCTCTTGAAAACTTGTTAAAAAATAGCTCTCAAATGGGGTATTTATAACCTATTTGAAAATCTGCCCGTTGGCAGCTGAAAAGGCCCAGATTGGCCTTCCGGTCGACCGGCCGGTCGACCAGCCAACAGTCAAAAAATCAACCGTTGAGCCCTACGGTCGACCGCCTGGTCGATCGTGTCAGAACCAGAGAGCAACAGCTCTCTGGCCGGTCGACCAAGCTGGTTTACAGAGAGCAGAGCTCTCTGCCCGGTCGACTGACCCGGTCGACCGGAGACTTTCCAGAGAGCAGAGCTCTCTGGCGGTCGACCGGCCTCCCAGCTTGGCTGCGTGCACGTTCTGCGCATGTCGGTCGACCGTCACTACTATGGTCGACCAGCCCGGTCGACCGGCAGTCAGCCAGCCTGGCAACTAAGGGACTGAAAAACTGGTCTTTTTATTGTCAAATAAATCCCTTAAAATCTTTAAAATTCTACAAAAATAGGTTCTAGTTATATCTTTGAAATCCAAACATGTTTGAGTAAAAATCAAACCATGTTACAAACATTTTGAACCATTTTTGTGACTTACAAATTTTTGCCGAAAACCAAAATGAATGAATGACTTACAAATCACACTCAACATAAGCCTCTCTTTTACTTACATGAATCTCAATCTAACCTAAGCTTACATACAAATTAAAATTATATAAAAAGAAAATAAAAACCTATACTACAAAGAGTGAAAAACTGGACTAATTCCTATCTCTGCATGATCATCCCTAGAGGCTCTGAAAATCCCAGTATTTATAGGCAAAACCCCACCTATAGGATCATATGAAGATGGGGGAGCAAACGCTCCCCCTAACTCTCCAACAGAGCCGCGAAAACGCGGCTTTGGCCGCGTTTTCGCTGCTAGGGTGTGGCCAGGTGGCCACACCCTGTTGGTGGTGCTCCCCGGTTTCTTGATTTGTAATTATCTTTATCTAGATTTGCAGTTTATGTCCGGGATTTTGACGAAATGGCCTTTGATCCTTGGCTTCAACCGATCGATTCAGGGAGGATTCTTCTCAACCGGTTTTCAACTTCTCTGATATGCCAAGATTTAGTCCTGATTCCTTGATTTCGAATTTATTCTGAATTAAGTTAGGATTTGGTGGGCTTTTGGGCACATTTCTCTTCACTCTCCTTTAGGAATGGGCCTGCAAGTAAATTAAACATTTAATTAGGAAAAATGCAGAGTTTATTCTATAATAAGTAGGAGAATATGATATTAAATGTGCAATATTAGTGACCAATCACACCCTCATACCTATCTTTTGCTCGTCCTCGAGCAAAACAACTAAACTATACTAAGGATTATTAGGCCACTTTCGCAGGTCACGCGATTGCACTGAGCATGTGCAACAAGCCGTTAAACCTCTAGGTTTCTCCTAGAGGACGAGTTTTGTCTCGTGAGGGTTTTTAGTAGATTACACCCACAAAATCCATAAAGAAAGAGAAACAAAGAGTTAGTATTTTTGAAAAACATTTTGAAAGAGAAAAATATTTGAAATATAATTGTAAGACTTAGGTAATCTATAAGTTATAGGAAAACTGAATTTTTCATTCTTAAACTTAGTCTCTATTCAAAAATTTGTTATCAATCTAAGTAAGGAGTCAAATTGTACTTCTCATTTAGTCTATTACTTTACCCTCAGTCGTATGCACCTTGTGATCGTGAAAATTTTGACTAAGGGTTCATTAACTCTTACTCTTATGCCTTATTTATTTATATGTATATATATATATTTGTGGTATTATTCCATAATCCTATTAGGCTTTCTAATCTGCCCATGTAACGAGCCTTTAATCGATGACTCCCAAACCAAACGGTCTTAGGACACCGGGTGAGAAAACACCCCAAGGACTTAAGGACTCGAGCAAATAATGCCACAAAACTAAGGATTTTATTATATGAATCCCTTTTAGGCGTGAATACTTATGCTTCATGAGGCATAAATACTTAGCTTAATCAGAGGATTTATATATACACTTTTTTTTTCTCAACTTATCTAATTATCTTTTGCATAAATACTAAGGCTTGCTTAGGCCAAAGCACCTAGCTAATCAATAATTAGATTTGTTTATATATATTTTTTCTTTTTCATAATATTTTTTTATAAGGCATAAGAATCTTTATTTTTGAACCCTAAGTGTGCAAGTGAATGAAGTATGCATATTTCATTAAGGTAAAGATTAAGACTAAATTACTTTGACAAATTATCTTCCTATCCTTCAAATCAAACAAATCATCTTATTTTGACCAATTTTAAGAAATCCTAATTTTGATTTTCCTATTCCTTAAAATTGACTTAATTTCTTACAAAAAATATGTCAAAATATTGTTTCTATTTTCAAAAAGTTTTTAAAAGTAAAGAAATTTTTTTTGTATTAATAAAAAGAAAAAACCTAAGTTATGTTAGACCCTCCCCCACACCTATCTCATGCATTGTCCTCAATGTATGAATTAATGCATAGATGCATGAAAAAGAAGAAAGGGAAGGAAGATCTACCTTAAGGTGGTGGCCCTGGTGGTAGTTTGATTAGTCCACGAAATGCGGCCCAATCGACTTTTCGTGGAGTTCAGAGGAACCCACCAAAAATCTCTTTAATATAACCCATTAAAATGCTGTATCCATGAAGGATTTTATTAAAAATTTAACTCCATCTAATTCCAAATTTCATAATTAATTTCGAGGTCAAATTTGTCAACCGCTTTGTCCCAAAATGGAGTGTGAAAAGATAGAATGATTGACTTGGACTCAGGAAGTACTGGAACTAATACCGACTCAGGAAGGTGACTTAAGTCAAGAAAAGGTTCAGGAGTCGAGATTGGTTCGGGAAGTGGGTCCAAGTCAAGAAGTTAAAACTCAAGTCCACATTTATTTTCCAACAATGGAATGTGACTTAATATTGGTGATTCAAGTTCAAGAATGATAGGTGTGGGAATCAAAACTGACTCTAAAATATTATTCAAGTCAGGTAACAAAGCAGGAGTCAATATTGATTCGGGGATTTGAACTGGATCACAGATTTGAGAATCTAGGTCACATTTCTCATTGAGTTCAATGTCATAAAAATGAGAACTTGCCAATTTATCAATAGGACTTTTAAAAGTGTAAAATTGGTCAAGTTCACTATGATCATCAAAGATGGGTGATTCAATTTCATGATGAATTGGCACAGGATCCAATGTTGACTCGAGAAAAAGGTTGAAATCAGGTGAAGACACCGGAGTCATAATTGAATCAGGAAGTAAAATTGAATCACTAAGTTGAGGTTCATGATCATATTCATTTTCAAGTTCAATTTCAGGAAAGGGATAACTTGCCAAACTGTTAATGTCACTTTCAAAATTTGTAGTTTGGGCAAGTTCAAATGATTGTGCTGAAATGGAACCTTGTGTTTCAAAACAACATGACTCTTTGGCTCTAACAGAATGGTTACCGACATCAGAACTGGTCAAACGGTGAGAACGTAGAGATTGGCCCATCATATCTATGTCGTGATTACGAGCGTTTTGAGCCTGAGTCATGGCTTCAAGCATCTTTTCATAGTTGATAGGTTCATCACTTTGTTGCGATTGGTCTTGAAAAGATGAAGTGTTGCTTTGGAGTTCGTGGTGAAATTGTGAGTCCATCATATTTTGTGATTTTTGTTTGGACTCACGCATACTCATTTCCAAAATTGATGGTTTTCTATTTTGGACTGGTGGAACTGAGTATGAATCTTGAAAATATTGTGGACAAGGTGGATAAGGGGGACAAGTTGGTCGAAAATTAGACTCAAGGGAGGTGAATCCCCACTGACTCTATGAAGAGTTGAAATTATTATGGAAATTATGGTTATAAGATTGGGGGCATGGGTTATATTGATTCGGATAAGACCCATCCGGACACTATGTTAGTCAAAGTTATGATATGCCGGTTGGTAATATCTGAAAAAGAAGTTAGTGTGTAATATGGATTACCATTAAAATTGAAAAAAATGTTGTTATAAGCCATATCACACAATAAAACACAAACAAAAACAAACAAATCAGCAAACAAAAAAAGAAAAAATTCTAAAACTAAGTTAGGGCAGACCTATGACCTAGACGATTCCTAACTGGTTAGACTGCCCACGGGAGGTATAATGCAGACTTTGACCACAAGCCAATCAGCCAGGTCAGGGCAAGATTGGTGGAAGGTTTTCCGTCAAAGACGTTCCTTAATTAAATAACCACCAACCTTCGTGCTTTCGGCCCTTAATCCCCTTCCTAGACACTGATTTGGCAGGAGTCAAATTCCAACACCTTTCCCCCTTAGGATAATCTTCTAATTGAGTCCGAGATGTCCCTAGGGCCAACGTCTACTCATTTTTAGTTAGGTTTGGGTTAGTGAGTAAGGAGATTGTTTGTGGGCTAAGGGAGGGTAATGACTTCCCCACCTTATCTTGTTTATAGGACAAGCCCTTAAGTCAATTTAGTGCAGTATACAAGTATATAGAAAAAAGTAACATTCAGGCAATCATACAAGAATGAACCTTATACTAAATGCTATGCACACATACCTTGGCTCCAGCACTCTTCAATAGTAAATAAAAAATGAAATGAAATAGATACGTGCCTAAATGCAAAGTCTAAATCATTTTAGCATTTACAATCATCATTTTACTGTTGAGGTTAGAAAGTAAATAAAGTGAATCAAATAAGGAAATAAATGCTACAGATATTCAGATTTCAATTCAGCCAACCTGCAAAAATACAGGTTAGTAGTTCACTCAGTTTTGCCACTGGAATGTAGCAAATCTGAGGGCTTCTTGGCTCTCCTTTCTTAAGCAGAGTCCAAGGCCACTTATATGTCCACTGCAACAGATATTCCTTGTTGTTAAATTTGTACAAAAAAAATAAGAAGAAAGTTAACCAAAAATGTAAACTTTTAAAGATAGTAACTTACTGTCCCTCCCCGGCAACGGCGCCAAAAATTGATTGAGCTTGAACCTGCACAAAAATACAGTATTTCAAAACTTCAAAATAGAGATGTGCAAGTGCTCAATTCTACCGTGATAGCAAGTGGCTATGCGGGTCGTGATCCACAAGGAGGGACTAGCGATGGAAGCTTTTTAGTAAGTCTACTTTTAAGATACAAAGTTTGGTTAAAGTTCTTCTTTAGTTCCTTAAAAGAAAAAGAGAAAAATTAGGTTAAAGTTAAGTGAGGAAGAAAATGGTAGAATGAGAAGGTGGAGAAAATCAGAAAATGACTATGTACAAATAAATTGAAAAAGAGTGAAAAAGATTAGGAAGATGTGGTGTTGGTGATCTAAACTAAAGAAATAAAAGAAAAGAAAGAAGATTAAAGAAATACTTATCTAGTTTGGTTGATGACTTACCTGGAACCCTTGCATGTTCTACCTTACTTCGGAGGCGTTCAACGCATAAGCCATAGGATCGAGCTCAGTCCCCAGTCGCATTACATCATCAAGACGAACAAGAATGAAATGATACGAGTCTTGAGGAGAGAACATCATCATGAATTATCGTTGACGCTCACACAAATATTGTTATACTGATGCTTCTGGATTCACTTGCATGCTCATCAAAACCAAAAGAGGTAAAATAGAAAGAAGAAGAAGAAAACAAAAGTAAAGACTAACATAAAAAAATTACCTTTTATTGCTTGCAGAAATGATGGAAGAAAGGAGGAGGGTATATCGGTTTCACTCTCAACATAAGCCTCTCTCTTACTTACATGAATCTCAATCTAACCTAAGTTTACATACAAATTAAAATTACATAAAAAGAAAACAAAAACCTATACTACAAAGAGTGAAAAACTGGACTAATTCCTATCTCTGCATGATCGTCCCCTGGAGGCTCTGAAAATCCCAGTATTTATAGAAAAACCCCACCTACAGGATCATATGAAGATAGGGGGAGCAAACGCTCCCCTTAACTCTCCAACAAAGCCGCAGAAACGTTGCTTTGTCCACGTTTTCGCGGCCAGGGTGTGGCCAGGTGGCCACACCCTGTCGGCGGTGCTCCCCGGTTTCTTGATTTGTAATTATCTTTATCTGGATTTGTAGTTTATGTCCGAAATTTTGACGAAATGGCCTTTGATCCTTGGCTTCAACCGATCAATTCAGGAGGATTCTTCTCAACCGTTTTCAACTTCTCTGATATGCCAAGATTTAGCCCTGATTCCTTAATTTCAAATTTATTTTGAATTAAGTCAGGATTTGGTGGGCTTTTGGGCTCATTTCTCTTCACTCTCCTTTAGGAATGGGCCTGCAAATAAATTAAACATTTAATTAGAAAAATGCAGAGTTTATTCTATAATAAGTAGGAGAATATGATATTAAATGTGCAATATTAGTGACCAATCATAAAAATATTGTGATTAGCCAAAAATAAAGATCTTTAACTCTAGGTTGTTAGACCCAAATCAAGAGCATCATGCTCTGATGCCAATTAAAATCACCTAGAGGGGGGTGAATAGGTGACTAGCTAATCTAATGATGAATTAATGCGGAATTAGAAACTATTTATGCAAACTAAAAACTATTAAGCTAGACACAGCAAGTATAACACAAGAGTGTAGCCGAATTCCCGGTGAAGGGCTCTGTACTATCTGCTCAAAATTCCTCTAGATAAGAGTTGAGGTGCCGTTATGACTCTCTTTGTTGAATACAAGTGTGAGCAAACAATCCCCAAGCATATATCAATTTAAGCACAAGTATATCAAGTAAGTAATGAATATGAATAATAAGAGTATGCAAGATATAAACACAAGTAAGAGATAGAGAGAGCAATCGTAAACACGGGAGAATTATTTCGAGGTTCGAGTACCCTTATTCTATGTCCCCGCCTTCAACACTATGAAGGATTTCCACTAGAATCGATCCCACTGGATAACTCGGTACCGCAACACCTATAAGGAGTTTACACTAGAACTCTTAGACTCACTAGTCCCCTCACTTGTTCCCGCAAGAACAAACACACGCAAGCACACTAGCATGCCGAGGCCGCATCTCTATATAGAGCTTCCACTAGAACTTGAAACAACACGAACCCACAAGTCCGCGTCCTCAAATACAAGAATGAACACTTTGGTGATCTAAACATTTTGGTCACCTAAAAACACTCTCACAACAACTCTCCTATAGGATTGATATTGTAAGTACACCTCGAGGGGGGTGAATAGGTGTATGGCTAATCTAATGAAAAATAATGCAGAACTAAAAACAAATTGCAACACACTTAGTGTAACCAAAGGGTGTAGCCGAATTCCCGGTGAAGGGCTCTGGACTATCTCCTCTGAATTCTTCTAAATAAGAGTTGAGATGCTATGTAAAACTCTTTTGGTTCAACACAAGTGAGGCACATAATCAAACCCAAACATATATATGATATGGATAATATGATGCAGTGTATAATATAAGAGAGAGTTAGAAACAGTGGATCAAACGCAAACACAAAGATATGTTTCGAGGTTCGAGCACCCAGCTCTACATCCCCGCCTTTACACAGAAGGATTTCCACTATATCGTCCATACAGGACTTCCCACATAGGGAACCTCCACTGAAGATTTGGGTAATACAACCTTGGAGTACAAAACTCCTCTCTCTACCAAATACAATCTCTACACAAGAGGTAAGACATAACAACTATCACCTCTACACTTACAGCGATGGGCACTTAATCAAAACAAGTTCAACCTCACACTAAAGGGATAAGGCTCAAAGTTAACTCTCCAACAATCACCTCTTCACTAAGAGGGATAGCAACAACCCAATTCACAACCTTCACAATCACCTCTACACTTAGAGGGATACTAACACAACCAAACTCCTCCACAATCACCTCTCACTAGAGGGATAACAGCAAAGTAAAGAGGGTTACAACACTTGGTGGTCTCAACAACCACAAATCAATATTCCCACAAAACAAGATCCTAATAGATAGGATAGATAGATAGCTCAAGTGTGAGAAAATAAAGAGTTTAAAAATAAAAAATCACAAAGAAAAACTCTTGGGAAAACTTCTAGATAGCTATAAAAATGAAGATCAAAAACCAATTCCCAGAGATTCTATTTTTCTTTGATTTTTCTAACCCTTTAAAAACAAATAAAGATCAAATCTTTAAGCCCAAAACTCTTTTAAAAACTTACTGTTAAACACTAAGAAGATGAGGATTTTTGCTCTTGAAAAACTTAGCTAAAACAACTCAAGAGGATGGGTATTTATAACCCACCAAAATCTGCTCGTTAGCAGTCTGGCAAAGGGCAAAATTGCCTTTCCGGTCGACTGCCCAATCGACCGGCCAATGGTCATTTTTATGACCGTTGAGCCACCGGTCGACCGCCCGGTCGATCGAGACTGGATACCGAGAGCAACAGCTCTCTGCCGGTCCACCGCCGGGTCGACCGACCCAGTCGACCGGCCTTCCAGCCATTTGGCTTGTGCACACCTGTGCACATCGGTCGACCGGACCAGTCGACCGACCCCTGCCTCGGTCGACCGTCTGGTCGATCGGCAACAGCCAGGTCTAAACATTATGGGGATTAAAAACTTATCTTTTTACTTTCTAAAAAATCTCATAAAATACACATAATTTTCACAAAAATAAGTTCTTTTAAGATCTTTGAAATACAAACATGTGTGACTAAAATTCAATACATATTGTAAATTGTTTGAACCATTTTTTTGATATGGAAATTTTGTCTTAAACCTAAATCGGTATTTTCCAAAACTTGAATTTTTGAAATGGAAAATCGTTTTCTCTCAAAGCTCATGTAAATACAAAAACATGATATTGAAATAACTTTGAAGCATGTTGTATATGGATAGGATCCAATATACATGTAAAGATATCTATCTATGTTTTGACATGAAATCCAATATCGGTTAAATCGAAAACCAAAAATCAATATACTGAAAACTTGTGTGTGTATGTGAACTTGAGCATATCAACACTATCTATTACAATGATCTAAACACAATCTTAAACTTAACAAACAGAGGTCTTCTTGTAGAACTCCTTCTCCAAGTCGACTCGATCCAAACACGATCCAATTAATTTGACTCCAACCGAGTGGTAGATGCGATCTTGACGCGCGAGCTCTTGAATCAATATGTGTTAGCTCCAAAACTTCTTTGTTGAAGCTAATCACCTACTAATATCTTGATCAAATATCTGAAACTAAATATCACAAGATTATTAGTAAACTATAACTACATGAGTTAATCATCATTAAAACTAGAGTGAAGGGCTTCTGGGCTAATACTCTCTCCCTTTTTGATGATGACAAAACTCATGGAGTTATATATGCATGGATTAAAGTTAAGCTCCATAGAACCTCCCCCTTAACTCATGCATAGCAATAAACAATTAGGATATGCAATGAATGCTCAACATAGATATGCATAAACAAATCAAAAATGACCAAATACTTCTTCCCCTTTTTGTAACAACAAATATAAATACTCTAACATCAAATGAAAAAATAAACATGCATATAACAAGGAAATGAAATAAACATACTTTGATACCAATTGCTCTTATACCAATTGTAAAAGTAAACAAAAGTCAACTTGTATAAACTAAACATGCATATATAAATCTCCGAATTTCTCTCCCACTTTTTGTCAAATCATCAACAAAGGGGCACAAAATAAACTCAAAAGAAATTTTCTTCTTTTTGTCAAATCAAATAATAAAGTTATATATATGCGATATACATTCATGAAGAAGAGAGACGTAAAGTTAACTCCCTCTAC
Organism: Agave tequilana; assembly: GCA_038442645.1. Lineage (NCBI taxonomy): Eukaryota > Viridiplantae > Streptophyta > Magnoliopsida > Asparagales > Asparagaceae > Agave > Agave tequilana. Next base: position 57,081 of record JAVJIF010017160.1, on the reverse strand, counting down.
ATACATACATTTACATGAAAAGAGATGACTAACCCTAATCACATGAAGCATAATATACAATGTATAAAAGGAGATGTGAAGCTCCCCCTACACACTTATATGACATAGAGAAGAGCGGTGAAGCTCCTCAATATGAGATACGTGTTGGCCCAAGGTTACAATCACCCTTGTTTAGTGTGTTTTGATGATTACAAAACATATTAGTTATTTGTACTAATATTGTTTATTGGTTGAGTGTGTTTCAGGGATCTAACTCATCTAGAAGGTTTATTCCCTATTAGCAAAGTTTTGGACTCAAGTCAACTCAAATTGGGCTCAAGAATCTAGCTTTGAAGATCATATGGTGAAAAGCCCTCCTTGAAGCACTTGAAGTCTTTAGAATCAATGTAAGAATTAGAATGTTAAAGTTTGAGTGTTGGATATTGGCTCTAGGATACACACACACAATTTGGTTTTGTTAAAATGTGAGTCTTGTATTTAAGTTTTCATGTTTTAAATTAGGTTTCATGCCTTAAATATATATTTACATGACTCTATATTTTACAAAAATAAATACCATGTTTAGATCTTGTTTATATACTCCTATTAGCATATTACTTAAGTTTCCTTAAAGTCAAAAATTATTTTGCAAAATTTTTCAAGTCTAAAATACACTGTTTTTCCTGTTTCAGGCTGACCGGCCGACCGGCCCGGTCGACCGGCCTTTGTGCCTGGGCGTGCACGTCTGTGCACGTCCTACGGTCGACCGGGCGGTCGACCGTCTGAGAGCAGGATTGCTCTCGGGTTTTCTGGGTCGACCGTCCGGTCGACCGCTAGAGGAAGACTGAGAGCAAGTTTGTTCTCGGGTTTTCTGGGTCGACCGGCCGGTCGACCGCCAGAAGACCCGAGCCAACGGCTCTTTGACCAGCTGAGCTGGCGGTCGACCGGCCCGGTCGACCGCCAAGCCTGCTGCTGCCCAACGGCTCTTTCCTCTTTTGTGCAATTCTGAAATCTGTTTTTTGATCTGTTTTTTGGCAGACTTTTACAGGGTTTTTCAGTTCTTTTTCAGAGCAAATAAGCTCTAAATAAATTATTTTAAACCTATTTTTCTCCTATAAATAGAGGAGAAGACTCTCTTGCAACATACTAAGAAAATTCTCAAGTTTTTCATTATTTTCAAAAGAGAAGAAAAATTGTTTAAGCTACTCATTTCCAATTCATTTTGAGCTTGTTTTTCAGTTGTGTTTGATAACAAATATCACTCTACAACTGAAGTTTTCTCACCACACTTCTTAGAGCCAAAAATCCTTTACTCATTCTATAGGAAGTTGTAAAAGAGTGAGAGTTTGTAAAAGAGTTTGGTGATCTTGTTTGTGATCACTTTGGTGAATTGTAATTTTTTTTTCTTCTTGTGGAGACACCTCTTCGGTAGAGGTTATTGTAAGTTGGAGAGCTCGGTGCTCGGGTCTTCGGTAGACCATTGTAAGGCGTCCTCGGTGGATAGTGGAAACCCTTCACGGAGGTGAAGGCGGGGAGTAGAGCGGTGGCTCGAACCACGAAACAAATTCTTGTGTTTGCGATTGCCTTGTGTCATTCTTGCTTTAAAATTTCTTTGCTCTCTATTGCTTTCATTTAATTGCTTGAGTTCTAACTTTCTTTCCTTGTGCAATTGGTTCTAGTTTGTTACACTTGTCATACTTGTGATATATTGTGTTCATCTCACTATTCATCCATCATACTTTGCCTTGATCGATCATATCTCATACAACAAGGTTGCATTGCGCACCTCTAACCCATTCAAGGGGAATTGGGAGGAAGGAGTTCAGAACCTCTCATGGGGTATTCGGCTCTTAGTCTTGTTTTGAGAGATCGTTGCATCATTCATCATACTTAGTTTTAAAAGAATCATTAGATTAGCAATTACACCTATTCACCCCCCTCTAGGTGTTTTTCAATTGGTATCAGAGCTTGGACTCTAGTTTTTGGCTTAACATCCCTAGAAAGATCCTAATATTGCTAATCATTTCATTCATTCTCACTTAGTAAAGATGGCCGATGGTATTAAGACACCCCCTAAGTTTGATGGACTTAACTTTCCCATATGGAAAGTTAAGATGACCGTTTTCTTGCAATCTCTAGGTAGTCGAGTTGCAAAGGCCGTGACCAAACCCTTTAGTGCACCCCCCGGTGATGAATCCACTTGGTCCGAAATAGAGACCAAAGAATTTGATGCCAATGCTAGGGCTCACTATGCACTACTTCAAGCCCTTAATGATGATGACATAGCTAGAGTTATTCATTGCAAGTCCGCATATGAAATTTGGACACATTTGCTAGTTACACATGAAGGGACCTCACAAGTGAAGAGGGCTAAGATTGACCTTCTTTGGTCCCAATATGAGAATTTTTGCATGCAAGAAAATGAAACCATAGATGATATGGTTACAAGATTTACAAAGATTACTAATGGACTTTCTTCTCTAGGTGATGCTATTGATAATGATCAAAGAGTTAGAAAGATCATCCGGGCTCTTCCTCCTTCATGGGAAGTAAAAGCAACAACCTTGAAGGAACTCAATGACAAGGAAGAGATGGAATTGATTGGTCTCATTGGGAACCTCAAAACCCATGAGATGGAGAGGAAAGTGAGGGAGGACATGGCTCCTTCCAAGAAGAAGACAATAGCCTTCAAAAGTCAATCCACTCACTCCGACGAAGACGATGAAGAAGATGATGACGAAGAGCTCTCACTTCTTGTGAAGAACGTCCGGAGGATGTACAACAAGGCTAAATTTCAAGGAAGGAAGAGATGGCAAGGAGGCAAAGAAGAAAGAAAGATCATTTGCTTTAATTGCCAAAGACCGGGACACATAGTGGCGGAGTGTCCGGATAAAGTGAAGTCCTCCACCTCAAAGAAGCCTCACAAGAAGAAGGCAATGAAAGCTACATGGGATTTCGAGAGCGAATCCGAGGAGGAGATTGATACCGCCGACATGTGCTTCATGGCTAATGAAAGCACAAGCAAGGTAACCCCTTCCACTTCTCCTAATGATGAACTTTCCATGGATGAATTAGGAGAAGCTTTTGTAGAATTATCACATAACTATGATTTTCTTAAGAAAAAGTATTTAAAAATGAAAAAGGAAAATGAATCTCTTAATCATCAAGTTTTTACTCTTTCTAAAGAAAAGGATGAATTACTTTCCACTCTTGTTTCCACTCAAAAGATTTTGACAAGTATAAGATTTCTTGTAAAGGCAAGTCTCCACAAATTGATTCTAATGAGATTACTTTGCTTAAAGAAAGAATAGACTCATTAGGAATTGTTTTAAAAATTGTGAGTTTGATAAAAAGAAGATAGAGGCCATGTTTCCTAAGAAACAAGCCCCTAAGAAAAATGTTCACCATGCTCATGCTCATGTTCATACCACACAACCTTTACATCGTGGCAAACCCCCAAAGCATGCTCACACTTCACACACACATCATGCATTCATGTATGGAAGAGTGTTCTCAGTTCACATTGTGGGCGGAAAGGACACTTAGCCATTTTTGCTATGATAGACTAAGTGCATCTTATCATAATGTTTGGGTTCGAAACACTAACTTTCAAGGACCCAAGAAAGTTTGGGTACCAAAGTCAACAATTTTGTTAAATGATATAGGTACCTTCCAAAGCCCAACGACGTAGAGGATTGTGGTATCTTGATAGTGGTTGCTCAAGGCACATGACTTGGGACATCAACAACTTTGCAACCCTATCAAGATACCATGAAGGTGGCACCGTCACCTTCGGAGATGATGCCAAGGGTAAAATCATCGGTATTGGTAATGTAAAACTCGGCACATCCCTTTTAATTGAAAATGTAGTTTTAGTTGATGGACTCAAGCATAACCTCTTGAGTGTTAGTCAACTTTGTGATAAAGGTTTTGATGTTGTTTTTGATCATGTAGTTTGTAAAGTAATTGATAAAATTTCTAATACTTGTGTGTTTTTCCGGTTTTCGTGAAAGTAATGTTTATATGATAGATATGTCTAATATATCTTGTAATATTACTTGTTTAAAAGCCCTCGATGACGACTCTTGGTTGTGGCATAGAAGATTAGGCCATATTTCATTTGACCACATATTTAGGTTAAACACAAAGGAAATGGTGAAAGGTATTCCTTGTTTGAGTTTTGAAAAGGACCGAGTTTGTGACGCATGTCAATTTGGGAAACAAACTAAGTCTTCTTTCAAGTCAATTAAGGATATCATGACATCACGTCCTTTGGAGTTAATCCATATGGATCTATTTGGCCCTACATAAACCAAAAGTTTAAGTAGGAATAGATTTGCATTTGTTTTGGTTGATGATTTTTCACGGTTTACTTGGGTTTTCTTTCTTGAACACAAAAATCAAGCATTTTCATATTTCCAAACTTTAAGAAAAGAGTTGAAAAAGAAAAAGAGTCTTCAATTTTAAGAATAAGAAGTGATAGAAGAGGTGAGTTCATTAACCTACCCTTTACCACTTTTTGTGAAGAACATGGAATTAAGCATGAACTTTCTTGTCCTAGAACTCCACAACAAAATGGAGTAGTTGAACGGAAAATCGAACTTTACAAGAGATCGCTAGGACAATGCTAAGTGAATATGGTCTACCACATTATTTGTGGGCCGAGGCCGTAAATACATCATGCTATATATCAAATCGTGTTTTGTTATGTAAAAATACTTCAAAGACTTCTTTTGAAATGTACTTTTCTAGAAAACCAAATGTTTCATATTTCAAGGTTTTTGGATGTAAATGTTTTGTTTTAAATACAAAAGATAATTTAGGAAAATTTGATGCTAAAACTTATGAGGCAATTTTTGTTGGGTATTCTAATACAAGTAAGGCTTATAGAATCTTCAATAAATCATCTTTGACTATTGAGGAATCTATACATGTTAAGTTTGAAGAATCTAACTTGTTTGTTAAGAATGTTGTAGAAATAGATGCTTTGGATGAAGGCTTGGAGAAAGTGACCTTGGAGGATACTACTACTATGGGAGACAAGCCAAAGGATGATGAAGGAAGTGAAGCTAAAGTAGAAGAGGCTCAAGGAAATGAAAATCAAACAAATGAAGTGGAGCCTACTCAACAACTTCCAAAGGGTTGGAGATACAATCCTCATCATCCCAAGGACCTCGTCATAGGTGAAGTATCAAAAGGGGTAACCACTCGCTCTAAACTTCATGATTATTGTGGACATTATGCATTCATTTCTCATGTTGAACCCAAGAACGTCCTCGAAGCCGAGGCCGATTCATATTGGTTGCTAGCCATGCAAGAGGAACTCAATCAATTTGAGCGCAACCAAGTTTGGCACCTTGTTCCTAGGCCCCTCGATAGACCCAATTGATACTAAGTGGATCTTTAAGAACAAGTTGGATGAATCGGGTAACGTTGTTAGGAATAAAGCTAGGTTAGTTGCCCAAGGTTACACTCAAATCGAAGGAATCGATTTTGAAGAAACCTTTGCACCCGTAGCACGGCTTGAAGCCATACGGATGACACTAGCATTTGCCTCATATAAAGATTTTAAATTGTTTCAAATGGATGTTAAAAGTGCTTTTCTAAATGGTTTTATTGAAGAGGAGGTGTATGTTGAACAACCCCCCGGGTTTGTTGATCCTACACATCCGGATTTTGTATTTAAATTAGATAAAGCTCTTTATGGTTTAAAACAAGCCCCTAGGGCTTGGTATGAAAGACTTTCTTCATTTTTGATTTCAAATGGTTTTAAGAAAGGTAAAATTGACACAACTTTGTTTACAAAACATGTAGAAAAAGATATTCTTATTGTGCAAATTTATGTTGATGACATTATTTTTGGTTCTACTAATGAATCTCTTTGCCAAGCTTTTGAATCATGCATGAAGGATGAATTTGAAATGTCTATGATGGGGGAGCTCAACTATTTCCTTGGACTCCAAATCGAGCAAAGGAAGGATGGGATCTTCATCAATCAAGCCAAGTACACAAAGGAACTCATCAAAAAGTTCGGGCTTGAAGGATCTAAAGTAAGCAAAACTCCTATGGCAACAACTACTAAGCTTGACAAGGATGAACAAGGTAAAAGTGTAGACATTAAAGTTTATCGTAGCATGATAGGTAGTTTATTGTATTTGACGGCTAGTAGGCCGGATATCATGTTTTCCGTTTGTCTTTGTGCTCGTTTTCAATCATGTCCTAAGGAGTCTCATTTAGTAGCGGTAAAACGCATTATTAAATACCTTAAGGGCACTATTGAAATGGGTTTGTGGTATCCGAAAACCGGCCAATTTTCAATGACGAGTTTTTCGGATGCCGACTATGCGGGTTGTAGGGTAGATAGGAAGAGCACAAGTGGAACATGTCAATTCTTAGGTAATTGTCTTGTATCTTGGTCTTCCAAAAAGCAAAATTCGGTAGCCCTTTCAACCGCCGAGGCGGAGTATGTTGCGGCCGGAGCTTGTTGTGCACAAGTTCTTTGGATGAAACATACTCTCCTTGACTATGATTTACAGTTTGATCATGTTAAAATATTTTGTGATAATACTAGTACTATTCACATGACAAAGAATGCAAATCAACATAGTAAAACCAAACACATTGACATTAGGTATCACTTTCTTAGAGATCATTATGAGAAAGGTGATATTGATATTGATTATGTTTCTACCGATTTTCAACTTGCTGATATTTTTACTAAACCTCTAGATTATGCTAGATTTTCATTTATTTGTGGTGAGTTGAATGTTTGCATTATGGATTCTTAAAGAAAAATTTCTTTTATTTTGTCTGTTTAACCCTTTTTGATGTATGACAAAAAGGGGGAGAAAAAGTATGAGTTGTTTGTTGTTTATTTTGATGAATTTGAGATGCATTTATTTAAGTTTTTGATAAAACTATGTGTTTTGCATTTGAGTTTTTGACAAAACTATGTGTTTTCAATGCCTTATGTATTTAGCTCTTCATTGACATTTTTTTGATACATAGCATTATTTGAGGGGGAGCTTTCCAAGCTCTTCTTCCATTTTTGTTTAAATAACCTATATGTTTTGTCATCATCAAAGGGGGAGATTGTTGGCCCAGGTTACAATCACCCTTGTTTAGTATGTTTTGATGATTACAAAACATATTAGTTATTTGTACTAATATTGTTTATTGGTTGAGTGTGTTTCAGGGATCTAGCTCATCTAGAAGGTTTATTCCCTATTAGCAAAGGTTTTGGACTCAAGTCAACTCAAATTGGGCTCAAGAATCAAGCTTTGAAGATCATATGGTGAAAAGCCCTCCTTGAAGCACTTGAAGTCTTTAGAATCAATGTAAGAATTAGAATGTTAAAGTTTGAGTGTTAGATATTGGCTCTAGGATACACACACACAATTTGGTTTTGTTAAAATGTGAGTCTTGTATTTAAGTTTTCATGTTTTAAATTAGGTTTCATGCCTTAATATATATTTACATGACTCTATATTTTACAAAAATAAATACCATGTTTAGATCTTGTTTATATACTCCTACTAGCATATTACTTAAGTTTCCTTAAAGTCAAAATTATTTTGCAAAATTTTTCAAGTCTAAAATACACTGTTTTTCCTGGTTCAGGCTGACCGGCCGACCGGCCCGGTCGACCGGCCTTTGTGCCTGGGCGTGCACGTCTGTGCACGTCCTACGGTCGACCGGGCGTTCGACCGTCTGAGAGCAGGATTGCTCTCGGGTTTTCTGGGTCGACCGTCCAGTCGACCGCTAGAGGAAGACTGAGAGCAAGTTTGTTCTCGGGTTTTTCTGGGTCGACCGGCCGGTCGACCGCCAGAAGACCCGAGCCAACGGCTCTTTGACCAGCTGAGCTGGCGGCGACCGGCCCGGTCGACCGCCAAGCCTGCTGCTGCCCAACGGCTCTTTCCTCTTTTGTGCAATTCTGAAATCTGTTTTTTGATCTGTTTTTTGGCAGACTTTTACAGGGTTTTTCAGTTCTTTTTCAGAGCAAATAAGCTCTAAATAAATTATTTTAAACCTATTTTTCTCCCTATAAATAGAGGAGAAGACTCTCTTGCAACATACTAAGAAAATTCTCAAGTTTTTCATTGTTTTCAAAAGAGAAGAAAAATTGTTTAAGCTACTCATTTCCAATTCTTTTTGAGCTTGTTTTTCAGTTGTGTTTGATAACAAATATCACTCTACAACTGAAGTTTTCTCACCACACTTCTTAGAGCCAAAAATCCTTTACTCATTCTATAGGAAGTTGTAAAAGAGTGAGAGTTTATAAAAGAGTTTGGTGATCTTGTTTGTGATCACTTTGGTGACTTGTAATTTTTTTTTCTTCTTGTAGAGACACCTCTTCGGTAGAGGTTATTGTAAGTTGGAGAGCTCGGTGCTCGGGTCTTCGGTAGACCATTGTAAGGCGTCCTCGGTGGATAGTGGAAACCCTTCACGGAGGTGAAGGCGGGGAGTAGAGCGGTGGCTCGAACCTCGAAACAAATTCTTGTGTTTGCGATTGCCTTGTGTCATTCTTGCTTTAAATTTCCTTTGCTCTCTATTGCTTTCATTTAATTGCTTGAGTTCTAACTTTCTTTCCTTGTGCAATTGGTTCTAGTTTGTTACACTTGTCATACTTGTGATATATTGTGTTCATCTCACTATTCATCCATCATACTTTGCCTTGATCGATCATATCTCATACAACAAGGTTGCATTGCGCACCTCTAACCATTCAAGGGGATTGGGAGGAAGGAGTTCAGAACCTCTCACGGGGTATTCGGCTCTTAGTCTTGTTTTGAGAGATCGTTGCATCATTCATCATACTTAGTTTTAAAAGAATCATTAGATTAGCAATTACACCTATTCACCCCCCTCTAGGTGTTTTTCAATACGCTCAATCATGAATCTATATATAGAGAAGATGTTAAGCTTCCTTGCATATAAGTAATACACATCAAAACATTATGGTACCAAATTATGATACCAATAGAAAATAAATAAAATTTTTTTAGATACCAAAAGATACCAATTGAAAACATCTTGTAAAGTTTTGATACCAATAGAGAATGAAACATTATGTGTTTTTGATACCAATTGAAACAAATATATATTATAAATCTTGATACAAATTGTAAATATAGTACCAATTGAAAATATTTTATAATTTTGATACCAATTGTAAGATTATATATTGTAAGTATTGATACCAATTGAAAGTAAAAAATCAAATTTTTAGGTAAACACAACTCATTTCAATATAAATATCAATTTAAAATGAAGAATGATACCAATTGAAAAACATAAACCAACCTTTTTGTCAAACACTAAAATGATTTTGCAATAGAGATACCAAATAGAGAATAATATCAATTTAAGATTCTTGATACAAATATTGAAAATGTTAGCATATATCAATTGAAAATAATTTTCATTAGGAGCGTAGGATACCAATTGAAAAGTAAGATATAAATTGAATAATATCATTTTTCAATATAAAGAGTGAAAGTAAGATACCAATTGAAAATAAAATCGATTGAAAGGTAAAACATGAATTTTTCTCCCCCTTTATGAAATACAAATGAAAACAATGCATAGGCTTGTATGAGATACCAATTGAAAAATAATTATCATTAAGGAGTAAAACAAGCTTAGCATAACAAAATTTGTGCTTTAAGATATAAAGATATAGTAAGCACAATCAAAACACATATATATGTATGAAAAAGTAAATACCAATTGAAATTGATACTATTTGAAGTTTGAGGCATACATATTGAGAAAACACAAATATGAGTATACAATCAAAAAATATCAATTGTGATATCAATTGAAAATATGATGAGGATCAATTGTATAACTCATACCTACCACCCAATTCATGCACAAGTTTATAAAATTTTCAATTAGGCACACAAGGTATGGTCGCCCATCCATCTACCCTTGGATGGCAGGGGTTTCAATGATATGATTTGAAAATATTTTAACAAGTTTGAAAACTCTACTAATTGAAGAATATGAACTAGTTTAAGATGATTTTGAAATAACTAGTTATAAATTCTTCAAAAGCATGAAACCAAATCATATATTTCATGAAGCATGCAATTTCCATAAAATTGACACTCTAGATATGTATAAAGCTCAACAAAGTACTCATAAAACAAAGTAATGAGTAAATACAAATAAAATGAGTGTTCAATAATCATGTGAAAAGCATTATCATGAAAATAGGCAATGAAGCTCATATAAAATTCCTTTTCAAAAACATGAAAAACATCAAAATGATACAAACTTCAAGGCATATGTATGTTTTGTCTAAATTAGAAGTATACATACATATCTCAAATACAATTGAGTCTATAATAGAATATTATATGAAAAGCAAATAACTCAAGGTTATACATGCATATCTAAAGTTCTGATAAAATTAACATATACATGAAGCTAAACACATATTATGAAAAACATGTACAAAATATAAGGAATACAAGTCAAAATGCACGAATCATCAAACTAGGCTATACTAGTACTCTAATGAGTACAAATGAGCAATCAAGTACAAACATATAATAATCTATTTGTGACTTGATTAGTCTACAATTCTGCATTATTATATCGCATTTCCCCACCAATTTATGAATAAAATGTCGGTCTAAACCGTACTTTAGTCTCTCTTGCAGGTAAATCAAGAGTTTAAGGGCAAAGGAGTAATAAGACCTTAATTAAACCCATTTTTGGGTAACTAAATCCGCATTACTTGAAGCCAAGCAAGGAAATCTCTAGAAGAAGCATCGAATCTAGACTTTTGCCATGTTAGACGAAGATTCGGCCGAATATACCCAAAACTGAATATACCAAGAAGGCCCCCGAAGCGTCGCGCGTCCCCGCACCAAAACAAGGGAGCTAACTCCCTAGTATTGCCGCGGATCCGCGACAATGTGGTGGGGCCACGCGTTGATTTTCGACGCGTGGCCCCGTCTTGTCATCCAGAAGCCTCCTTCGCCTATATAAACCCCTGCATAGGTTCAGAGTGAGGCAGTTTTTGATTTTAGTTAGGGTCTCTATGTTTTAGTGTAGTATAGTGTAGGTGTTCTTCATTTCATTCTTTTGTAATTTCATTTTGTTTTTAGATCATGTATTAGGGCTAAGAGATTCAGAGAGAGATAGAGAGGGATTGATGTAATAGATGGTGACAATCTATGTAAAGGTGCTTCATTTCTTCTCCAATGTAATCTTCCCTATCTTCTGCATGATGCTTGGCAAACTTTTCTTCTTCTCATGGCAATCTAACTACTAACTACTAACCATCTAACCACTTACTTGATAATCCACATGAATCTAATAGCCTCACAAGGCCTTGCTCTTGCAAGAGCCATTGATGGCTCATGATGATGGATTCTAGCATTCTAACATTTCTAACGCCTAACCTACTAACTTGCAATATCTTCTTATTTTATGCTCACCTCTAACCAATTTTGATGATTTAATAAGTAGCTTGCAACTTCTTAGTGGTATGGATGTGTTGTTTGAATGTAGAAGATCAATCTTATGGGCCATGCTCTGTATCGTTTCTTGAAGCCAAGGATTAGTGATGGCTAAGGATCCATTTGAGGTAACTATCACTAAGAGGTTAGCATGGTTAGTGGAGCAATTGGTAGTCAGTAGCCATGAGTTTTATTTTACTTTTTTGAAAATTATTTCCAAAATCCTTTTATCATTTTTCTATCGATGTTTTCACCATCTTCTTAGTTCACCTTTGTTTCATCTTCTTTTCTATTTTGTTTTCTAAACCACTTCTCTTTTGTTTTCTTCGCCGTTTTCATCGCCTTCTCCACCTACTACATGCTTGATTTCCTTTTCTTTTCTTTCTTTTCATTTCTTTTTCTAATTCTTTTTACAAAGAAACTTGTTAACAGCCGACGTGAATAGAGATTGTTAATGCTTCTATCGCCTCCCGTCCCTGTAGATTCGACCCGTTGAGCCAATGCTATAATGGAAGTATCGAGAGAACATTAGCACATATACATTTTCACATTGATTTCATAAAACACACGTTTTCAGGTGCTAGTTTTGCCCCAATCAAGTTTTTGGCGCCGTTGCCGGGGAACGGGAATAGTTTTGACTTCACGTTTTTATTAACATTTTCTTCTCTGTTTTGGTGTGTAGGACAATCTTTACAGGTGCTTAACATTGCAGAATAAATACTAGTTTTGCATCTCCCTGCTCTAGAAAGTAAGGACCCAACTTCTAAAGAAAAGCCGCGCAAACGCGACATTTGCCGCGCCAACGCGGTTATTTTGTGATCATTGTGTATCTTGTTGTGCTGGGATGTGAATATTATAATAGCTAGTGGATCTGTACTATTATTTTCCTGCTTTGATTGCCTACACACCGCAATAAACTAAATAACTAAAATATGGTATTTGGACGCTTTTAAAACGGTTTAGACATTTACATTTAGGCACGTGTCAATTCAATTCCAATATAATGTATTTTGTTTTGTTGTTGTGATCTGGACTGAGGTATACATATGACATTGCATATAACATAGGACAAACACGTGGGTGATTTATCGCTTTGTATTATATTCTTGTCTATATTGCACACTTGCACAAATTAGATTTAAGGGCAAAACCTATACAAGATAAGGTGAGAATTTCATCACCCTTCCTTAGCCCAAAAACTATCTCCCTACTCACACAACCCAAGCCCTAATAAAAATTGATAGACGTTAGCCTCTAGGGACATCTCGGACTCATTAAGAGGTTAACCGAGGGTGAAATTTGTTTTGAATCTTACTCTTGTGAAATCGATGTTTAAGGTTGGAGATTTAAGAGGTTACGCCTCGAAGATACTGTGGTTTAGCGTAATTAAGGCCCGTTGCTTACGCACGGATACCTCCCACTGTATTTTGCCCCTACCTGGCTGATTAGCTTGTAGTCGGATTCAAGCAACAACCTCCCCCGGGTAATCGACCAGTTATGAGTCGTCTAGGTCTAGGTCAACCCTACTATAGGCTTGGTTTTGATTTTGTCATTTCTTTTTGTTTGTTGTTTGTTCTTTCTTTTTTGTTTGTGATTATTTGTGAAATGGAATTCAACAATAACAATTCTTTCAATCTGAATATGAATCCATATTTCACACCGACCCCATTCGATTCGGATAATTCCAACCCGACTTTTTACAATATCCACCAACCAAATGCACCGGTTGGACTTATCCGAATCGATACAACCCATACCCACATTCTTATGACTATAATTTCCAAAATAATTTCAACTCGTCACAGAGTCAATGGGGATTCACCTCCCCGAGTTTATTTTCAACCTCCTTGTCCCCCATGTCCACCTTGTCCACAATTTACGCAATATTCCTTCCCCGATTTCGCTTCCTATACTCCTTTTTCTGGACTTTCTATTGAAGAAAAATCTGAGTTAGAAAAGAGTATAGAAGGCAACCTACAAGAGGCCGAGCGACAACGTCAGAAAACGTTGGCCTCTCCAATCCACAATATTTTCAAGAGTCTTACTCAGTTCCACCTCCTCATATTGAATACCACCTGCCCTGGAAACGAGTAAGGAACTCTTGTGTGAGTCCAAGCTTCAATCTCAAACTATGTTGGACTCACAATCTTCACTATCTTTCCAAAACCAAGATTCTTCTACTCCCCTTTCTGGACCATCCACTTGCAGAAAAATCAAGTCTAGAAAAGAATATAGAAGTCTTGCAGGAGTCCGCATTACAATTTCAAAAATCTTCTTCTCAGTCTATTGATAGGTTGGAAACATAATTAAATAAATTGGTCAACATTTATAAGAATGAAGAAACTCTCTCTTCTCAACCTTTGACCAATCCAAATATCTCTAACTCTATCAATTTGACCCATGACTCTTGTTGTTTTGGAAACCAAGATTCCTACACTCCTTTTCTAGAACAACCACTTGAAGATACATCACATCTAGAAAAGAGTATAGAAGTCTTGCAAGAGTCTGCACTAAAATTTCAAAAATCTTCTACCGAGTCTATCAATAGGTTGGAAACACAATTGAGTCAATTGGTTAGCATTTATAGGAATGAGAAAACTCTATCTTATCAACCTTTGACCAATTTAGCTATCCCAAACACTATTTATCTGACCCAGGACTCTTGTCACTTTGAAAATCAAGATTCAATTTCAGCACACCGATCTGAACTTGTCTAAACATCAAATCCCATTGACATTTTGGCAAGTTATCCTTTTCCTGAAATTGAACTTGACCATGAATATGATCCTGAAATTTCATTTGGAATTCAATTTCACTTCCTGATTCAATATTGACTGAAATTCTTTTACCTGAATTCAAGCCTTTTCCCGAGTCAGTATGGATCCAGTACCAGTCCATTGTGAAATTGAATCACCAATCTTTTATGATCATCATATTGAACTTGACCAACATCATACTTTTAAAAGTCCCATTGATAAATTGGCAAGTTCTCATTTTTATAAATTGAACTCAATGAGGACTGTGACTTTGATCCTCAAATTGTGATCCAGTTCAAATTCCTGAATCAATATTGACTCCTATTTTGTTACCGAATTTGAGCAACATTTTAGAGTCAGTTTTGATTCCCAAACCTGTCATTCTTGAACTTGAATCACTAATCTTCGAAAGTCACATTCCATCATGGGGAAATGAATGTAGACTTGAGTTTCATCTTCTTGATTTGACCCACTTTCTGAACCAAACTCGACTCCCGAACCTTTACTTGACTTAAGTCTTTTTCCTGGGTCGGTATTGGATCCTGAGTCCAAATCAATCATTCCATTCTGGGACAAGGGTCTTGATAAATTTAACTCTGAAATTATTTTAAAAATTAGATAGGGTAAAACTCTTAATAAAAATCATACATATATACATCATTCTAGTGGGTTGTATTCTGGAGGTCCCTAGTGGGTTCCTCCGGATTCCACGCACATTGAATTGGGCCGCATTTCGTGGACCAATTAGATCAGCACCGGAACCACCACCTTGAGGTCGTTTTTCCTTCCCTCTCTATTTGTTTCATGCACACATACATCACGATGCATTGAGGATAATGCATGAGATAAGTGTGGGGAGGGTTTACTAACATAGAGTTTTTAGATTTTCTTTCTTTTATACTTCTTTTAGGATACTTTTAGAAATCTTCCTTTTGTAT
The DNA here is from genome assembly GCA_038442645.1 of Agave tequilana. Lineage (NCBI taxonomy): Eukaryota > Viridiplantae > Streptophyta > Magnoliopsida > Asparagales > Asparagaceae > Agave > Agave tequilana. The sequence continues at coordinate 41,934 of JAVJIF010017160.1, read as the reverse complement.
AGGATTTTTCTCTTTTTTTAAAAACTTTTTGAAACAAGAGACATAGTTTTGATCTATTTTCAAGAAAATTAAGATGATCTTAGAAATTAAGGAAATCTTAATTATGACATCTTAAACTTAGTCAAAATAATGGATCTTATTTAAAATTATAGGCTAAGTATAAAAGATTGGGGAGATAATTTTATCTTGAATTTTTTGCCTTAGATAGTATGTACTTCACACTTACACAATTTTTGGGATGGAAACAAAGACCTAAAATGCCATAAAGCAAAAATAAATAAAAAGAAATATATATATATATATATATATATATATATATATATATATATATATATATATATATATATATATATGGTATAAATAAAACATCACTTATTAAGCTGGATAATTATGCCTCAAGAAGCATGATTATTCACGCCTAGCAGTGGTCAAAAGAAACAAATAAATCCCCCTTAGTTTTGTGGCCTTATTTACTCGAGTCCTTAAACCCGAGGGATGTTTTCTCCTCTGGTACCCTAGGACCGTCTGGTTTGGGAGTAATCAGTTAAAGGCTCACTACATGGGTGAACTAGAAAGCCTAAGAAACCTAAGGAAAGAAAAAAGAAAAAAATAAAAATACATATATATATATAAAAATAAATGGCTTGATGGTTAGAGTTGAAATCCCAAAAATCCCCAAAATCTTCACTATCATAAAGTGCATATTATGTAGGTTTTATGAAGGATAAAATATTCAATCCAATTTTGAATTCTTACCTTAATTGAAGACAAGATCTTACATAGAGACTAAGCTTAAGGAAGAATAATTTTTGGTGGACTTATGACCTTAGATCGCTTATATTTTTGCAAAAATATTTTAAAAACTTATCTCTCTTTCAAAATGTGTTTTCAAAATACTAACATTTATCTTCTTTCTTTATGGATTTTGTGGGTGTAATCCGCTGAAAACCCTCAGGAGACAACACTCCTCCTCTAGGGGTAAACTAGAGGTTTAACGGCTCGTTGCACATGCTCAGTGCAATTGCGTCACCTGCGAAAGTGGTATAATAACATATGTAGTATAGTTTTTTTTTCTTGTTTTGCTCGGGATGGGCAAAAGATAAGTGTGGGGGTCTGATTAGTCTACAATTCTGCATTATTATATCACATTTTCCCACCAATTTATGAATAAAATATCGATCTAAACCGTGTTTTGGTCTCTCTTGCAGGTAAATCAAGAGTTTAAGGGTAAAGGAGTAATAAGAACTTAATTAAACCCATTTTTGGGTAATTAAATCCGCATTACTTGGAGGCCAAGCAAGGAAATCTCTAGAAGATGCATCGAATCTAGACTTTGCGCATGTTAGACGAAGATTCGGCCGAATATACCCAAAGCCGTATATACCAAGAAGGCCCCTGAAGCATCACGCGTCCCCGCACCAAAACCAGGGAGCTAACTTCCTGGTATTGCCGTGGATCCGCGGCAATGTGGTGGGGCCACGCGTCAATTTTTGACGTGTGGCCCCGTCTCGTCTTCCAAAAGCCTCCTTCGCCTATATAAACCCCTGCATATGTCCAGAATGAGGCAGTTTTTTATTTTGATTAGGGTTTCTATGTTTTAGTGTAGTGTAGTGTAGGTGTTCTTCATTTCATTTCTTTTGTAATTTTATTTCATTTTTAGATCATGTATTTAGGCTGAGAGATTCAGAGAGAGATAGAGAGGGATTGATGTAATAGATGTGACAATATATGTAAAGGTGCCTCCTTTCTTCTCCAATGTAATCTTCTCCATCTTCTACATGATGCTTGGCTAACCTTTCTTCTTCTCATGGCAATCTAACTACTAACCACTAACCATCTAACCACTTACTTAATAATCCATATGAATCTAATAGCCTCACAAGGCCTTGCTCTTGCAAGAGCAATTGATGGCTCATGATGATGAATTCTAACATTCTAACATTTCTAACACCTAACCCACTAACTTGCTAACTTGCAATGTCTTCTTTATTTCATGCTCACCTCTAACCGTTTTGATGATTTAATAAGTAGCTTGCAACTTGTTAGTGATATGGATGTGTTGTTTGAATGTAAAAGATCAATCTTATGGGTCATGCTCTATATCGTCTCTTGAAGCCAAGGATTAGTGATGGCCAAGGATCCATGTGAGGCAACTATCACTAAGAGGTTAGCATGGTTAGTGGAACAATTGGTAGTTAGTAGCCATGAGTTTTATTTTACTTTATTTTGAAAATTATTTCCAAAATCCTTTTATCATTTTTTTATCGATGTTTTCACCATCTTCTTAGTTCACTTTTGTTTCATCTTCTTTTCTATTTTGTTTTCCAAACCACTTCTCTTTTATTTTCTTCGCCGTTTTCGTCGCCTTCTCCACCTACCACATGCTTGATTTCCTTTTCTTTTCTTTTCATTTCTTTTTCTAATTCTTTTTAACAAAGAAGACTTGTTAACAACCGACGTGAATAGAGACTGTTAATGCTTCTATCGTCTCCCGTCCCTATGGATTCGACCCGTTGAGCTAATGCTATAACGGAAGTATCGAGGGAACATTAGCACATAAACATTTTCATATTGATTTCATAAAACACACGTTTTCATGTGCTAGTTTCGCCCCGATCATCATTAGTTGTACAAGTATTGACACAAGTTTTAATGAAAGCTACATCTAAACAAGTAGTCAAAACATAAAGCATAAAACAAAATATAAACCAATATGATCATTAAGTAAATGCGCATGTCTTAGATCTATAATATACACAATTATTAAACTATAGTGAGAACACAAAAGTATAAGTCCATATAAACATGGGTGTATCTCAATTATTATACACGTATGTCATAAGTCTAATCATCATAACATTTAACATAATAATTATTGGAAAAACAAAATATGCTAAAAATCAATAATATGAAAGCATGTAAACTAAATGGGAGTTAGAGATAGTTACCAAAACCATTAGGGCACATCTCTATATCTACAAACCATGGTGGTCTTGCCACCAAACTCCCCTTGAAAGTAATGCATCTAAAAGTGTCATTGTTTAGTTCGCAACACATCCACCATCAAGGCACCAATGCCTTCACGTCGAGTGAGAGCCCCACCTATATCAAATAAAATAAGAGTGGCTTTTGGTACCCATACTCTATTGGGTCCATAAGGGTTAGCACCTTTCCTAACCCAAATAAATCTATTTACAAAATTTACATTATGTACTCTATCATAACAAAACTTTGCAAGGTGGCCCTTATGTCCATAATGTGTACACGTGTACACACGAGTATACAAGGAATCATGTGTGTGAGCATGTGTATGTCGTGTATAGTGTACATGCATATGAGGAGCATGTTTCTTGCGAAATATGAATTCCAACCGTGTGTGGTTCATGGCACATTGGCTCAAAGTGGAGCCAAATAATCAACACTCTTCTTTAATATATTTATATCATTTTCAATAATAGAAGAAGAAGTGGAGCATGCTATGGTAACACTAGATGATGAAGCATGGTAAACATGTGAATCTAAATCATTTTTAAAAATTTATTTTCATTAGAAATCAAATCCAATTGTTCTGAAATAGAAATAATTTTGTTTCTCAAAGAATCATTTTCTTTTAAAACAAAAACAGGCTTTGAAGATAGAACTTCATTTTTCTTCAACACTTCATCACAATCATTTTTACCTTTTAAGATGTTATTTTCATTTAAGGCAAGATCAAGTGGGATTTCAATTTGTCCCTTTCATTTGAAATCTCATCCCTTTCTTGCAAAGCCATGTTAAGTTTAGAAAATAAATCCTTATTTTCTTCTTTCATTTTAAAAGTTTTCTTTTTCAAAAGTTGGTATTTTTGTAATAGGTTTTCAAAAACAATGGATAGCTCATCATTTAAAGTGTCGTTATCAACATAATCATCACCAGAAGAACTAGTACTATCATCTAGTTGAGTTTCCAAATTTATCTCAAGGGAGTCATTCCCTTAGATCATGCAGCAAGCATGTTCAGATTCATCCTCACTTGATTTTTTCTCCACAATGTTTGGCGTTTGAAGCTTTAGAGAGGTCAAGGTGTTCCACACTGCAAAGGCGGAATTACAATGAGAAATCTGATTAGTCTCTAATTTTGTATAATTTGTATCACATCTTCACATTAATTTCATATTAAATTCTGCTAATAAAGCTTTGCTTGCTTGATTCTAGGTCCATGGTGTGCAATGAAGAAGAAGACCCTAAATCACCATTTAATTGGTGATTAAAGACCTATTAAAGATAGCCATTGACCTGGAGAGCTGATTCTGTTAAAACCAGGGGCTGCAAACCAGAAACCGGGCATAGGGCCTAACCGGGGACAGACGGGACTGCGCGCGGCTCGAAAAACCCCCTGACAGGGGACAGACTTGTCCCCTGGCCTCCCTCTTCCCTGATGGCTATAAAAACCCCCTAGGGTTCTAGAGTTGAGGATATGCAGAGTTTTAGGAGTAGTTTCATTTCCATTTTATAGTTTAGGGTAATGTAGTGTAGTTTTTCTTCTTCTTTCTCCCTTGTATTTTCATTTCTTGTAGATCTTGTATTAGGGGAGAGAGTGGTACATGTTGGAAGGCAAGAGTGCTTGTAATAGAAGGTGACAATATATGAAAGGTGCTCTCTTACCTTATCTTTGTTTTCTTCTCTCTAATCTCTTTTACATGTGTAGCTAGTCTTTTCTCTCATGGCAACTAACTACTAACCACCAACTTGCTAACTTTTTTTATGATAATCCACATGAATCTAATAGCCGCGTTTTGGCCTTGCTCTTGCAAGAGCCATTGATGGCTCATGATGATGGATCTAACACTCTAACTTCCTAACCACTAACAAGCTAACATTACTTTACTCCATGCTTACTTTTCTATAGTATTGATGGTTTAAGTGTAGCTTGCACTTGTTTGTTGAGTTGGGTTGTAATGAGTTACATATGGGTCATACTTTGAATCGCTCTTGAACCAAGGACTACTGATGGCCAATGATACATGTAAGGCAACTATCACTAAGAGGTTAGCGTGTTGGTGGAGTCATTAGTAGTTAGTAGCCGTGAATTTTCTTTCTTTTTTACTTTATTTTAGAAATATCAAAAACCACAAACACCATTCTTTTCTATGTTTCCCACTTCTTCGTATCTCATCGTACCTCTCTTTTCATTCTTTGTTTTCCTTTCTTTTCATTCTTTAAAACTTTGAAGAATCGTTAACATACACGTGAACATATCGTGTAAGCTTCTGTCGCCTCCCGTCCTTATGGATTCGACTCGTTTTAGCCTCTATGTTATAACGGAAGTATCGAGGAAGCCAAAGCACACACACTTTAAATATCCATTTCAAAACATATACTTTTTGTGCGCGGTTTTCCCCCGATCAAATTTTGGCGCCGTTGCCGGGGATGGGAACGGTTGATTTCACAAGTTTGTTAACTTTTTTTCTTTGTTTTTGGTGTGCAGGTTAAATTTTAGCATTGCAGAAGTTTACACTTGCTCAAGTGTGGTCGGGTAACTTCTTGTACATTTATATACTCTACTGCTAATTTTTGTTTATATTACCTGTGCACTATAAATAATTGTAAGAACTAAAATACAGAAATTGGATGCTTTAAAACGGTTTAGACATTTGCATCAGGCACGTGTCAATTTTTATTCCAATATACTGTATTTTATTCTTATGTTATTGTGATACTGATAGGAGGTGTACATATTGTATTGCATATAGTTAGGACAAACGCTTCAGTGATTTACTCGCTTTTTGAGTTCATCTTATCTATATTGTACACTTGCACAAATTAAACTTAAGGGCAACACCCAATACAACATAAGGTGGAAAAGTTATTACCCTCCCTTAGCCTAAAAATCACCTCCCCACTCACACAACCCACGCCTTAATAAAAATTGCTAGACATTGGCCCCTAGGGACATCTCAGACTCATTTAAGAGATTGACCTAAGGGGGAAGTTGTTAGAATTTGGCTCTTGTTAAATCGGTGTCTAAGGTTGGGGATTGAGAGGCAAAATCTCGAAGAACAGTGGTTTGGCATAATTAGGCCCGTTGCTCCGGCACGGATACCTCCCACTGATCTTGCCCTACCTGGCCGATTAACTCGTGGTCAGCTCCGACAATAGACCCTCCGTGGACAGTCTAACCAGTTAGGAGTCGTCTAGATCTAAGTCAACTCTAGTATAGGCTTGTTTTCTTTTTCTTTGTTTGTTTGTTTTCTTTTTTTTGTAAATTGTGAAATGGATTTTAACAACAATAATTCTTTCAATCATGATATAAATCTATAATTCACTCCGACCTCATTTGACTCGGATAACTCCAGCCCGGCTATGTACAACATAAACCAACCATACATGCCGAGTTGGGATTACCCGACTCAATATGACCCTTATCCTTAATCATATAACTATAATCTTCAAAATAATTTCAACTCTTCACAGAGTTCATGGGGATTCAACTCACCCGAGTCCAATTTTCAACCACCTTGTCCACATTTTAATTCCCCGATTTTGGTTCATATACTCCTTTTCCTGTTCCACCACCCGAAGAAAAATCTGATTTGGAAAGGAGTATAGAAGAGTCCCTACAACAAATGTAAAATTTGGTCAATTCACAATCCTTCTCATATCAAACTCCACATACTCCTTTTCTAGAGCATCCAATTGAAGAAGAATCTGAGTTAGAAAAGCGTTTGGAAGTCTTTTGTGATAGAATGCAAAACATGTTGGACTCCTCATCTCAACCAAATTTTCAAGAGTCCTACTCATCTTTTCCAGTCTCACCTATTCAAAATGAACAAACTTCAATACTGGACTTGAGTATGGAACTTTTGCGTGAGTATGAGCAGCAACCGCAAAATCCGATGGACTTACAATTTCACCACAATTTCCAAAATTAACTTCCATACTCATCTTTTCAAGAAAAACCAATTACAAAAAGTATGGAAGACATGATTCAGACTCAACATTCTGTTACCCTGTCGTCAGTAGGTTTGACTCAATAATGAGCGATCTGATAAATGAGAGCGAGGGAAATCTTTCTTGTCAACCATTGATCAATCCTTATATCCCTAACTCTACTGATTGGACCCTTGAATCATGTCATTTTGGGAATCCAGATTCAATTTCAGAGCACACATTCGAACTTGACCAAACCGCAAGTTATGAAAGTTACCTGGACATTCTGGCAAGTTATCCCCTCCCTGAAATTGAAATCGAATTTGAATGTGATCCTGAACCTCCTGTTGGGAAATCCATTTCACTTTTTGATTCAATAATGACTCCGGTATCTTTACCAAATTTTTTCTCTACTCCAGAGTCAACATTAAATCCTGTACCCGTACACTATGAAATTAAATCATCAATATCTTATGATCACACTATGGGAAAAGTGTGTGAACATCAGTTCTTTGGTTTGACCCTATTTTTGAACTAATTTCGACTCTCATTGTTGACTCTCGACTTGATCTGAGTCAACTTTCCGAGTCGGTATCGGTTTTTCTTCCTATTCCATTTAAGTCCAAATCCATCATTTTCAAAAATCACACTTCATTGTTGGACAAGAATGTTGATAAAAGTGACTCAGTAATTATTTTTGAAAATTGGAAATTAGATGGGGATAAAATCTTCAATAAGACTATTCAATCCATCATTTTTTTCTTGGGTCATATTAGAGAGGTTCTTGGTGGGTTTCTGCAAGATTCATGCTATTTTGATTAGGTCGCACTTGGCCCAATCAGACCACCACCGGAGCCACCCCCTTGAGGTAATCTTCCTTCCCTCTCCATTTGTTTCATGTATTTACACATTCACGATGCATTGAGGACCATGCATGATATAAGTGTGGGGGAGGGTTTACTAACGTAGTTAGTTTTATATTTTCTTCCTTTTACACTTCTTTTTAATTAAATAAAAAATCTTTTATATAAAAACTTTTTACCAAGCTTTTTGAAACAAGATAAGTAGTTTTGATTTATTTTTAAGAAAATTAAGATTATCTTAGGAATTAGGAAGACCTAAAATTATGAAATTTTAAACCAAGTCAAAATAATAGATCTTGTTTAAATTTTAGGATAAGAAAGTAAAATGAAAAGATAATTTGATCTTAAATTTTTGCCTTAGATTTATGCACTCCATACTTATACAATTTTTGGGATTGAAACAAATACTGAAAATGTCATAAAAATATATATTCAAAAAAAATTATGATAAATAAAAATCACTTATTGAAGTTGGGTAATTATGCCTCAGGAAGCATGATTATTCACACCTAAAATGGTGGATAAAAATAAAATAATCCCCTTTAGTTTTGTAGCCTTGTTTACTCGAGTCCTTAATCTGAGGGATGTTTTCTCATCTGGTGCCCTAAGACCATCTGGTTTGAGAGTCACCGGCTAAAGGCTCACTATCCGGGTAAATAAGAAAGCCTAAGAAAACTAAGGAAAGAAAAAGAAAAAGAATAATATAAATATAATATATATAAACAAATGACATGAAAGTTAGAGTCGATATCCCAAAAACCTTCACTGTTCATAAAGTGCATATTTTTCTAAGAGTTTTATGAAAGAACAAAAAGTCAATTAAATTTTAAAATCTTACATTTAATTTATAACAAAATTTTTTATATTTTGACTTAGTTTAAGAAAGAACAATTTCTGGTTAACCTCTGACCTTGGATCACTTATATTTTTGAAAAAATACTTCAACACTTTTCTCTATTTTAAAAATGCGTTTTCAAAATACTAACATTTGATTTCTTTCTTTATGAATTTTGTGGGTGTAATCCACTGAAAAACCTCAGGAGACAAAACTCCTCCTCTAGGGGAAACCTAGAGGTTTAACGGCTTGTTGTACATGCTCAGTGCAATCGCATCACCTGCGAAAGTGGTGTAATAATTCCTTGGTTTTTGTATTTCTCAGGACGAGCAAAAGATAAGTGTGGGGGTGTGATTAGTCTCTAATTTTGCATAATTTGTATCACATCTTCACATTGATTTCATATTAAATTCTGCTAATAAAGCTTTACTTGCTTGATTCTACGTCCATGGTGTGCAATGAAGAAGAAGGCCCTAAATCACCATTTAATTAATTTTTAAAGGCCTATTAAAGATAGCCATTGACCTAGAGAGCTGATTCTGTCAAAACCAGGGGCTGCAAAACAGAAACCGGACACAGACCTAACATGGGACAGACGGGACCGCACGCGGCTCGAAAAACTCCCCTGACATGGGACAGACTTGTCCCCTGGCCCCCCTCTTCCCTGATGGCTATAAAAACCCCCTGGGTTCCAGAGTTAAGGATATGCAGAGTTTTAGGAGTAGTTTTATTTCCATTTTATAGTTTAGGGTAGTGTAGTGTAGTGTAGTTTTTCTTCTTCTTCCTCCCTTGTATTTTTCATTTCTTGTGGATCTTGTATTAGGGGAGAGAGTGGTATATGTTGGGAACCAAGAGTGCTTGTAATAGAAGGTGACAATCTATGAAAGGTGCTCTCTTACCTTATCTTTGTTTTCTTCTCTCTAATCTCTTTTACATGTGTAGCTAGTCTTTTCTCTCATGGCAACTAACTACTAACCACCAACTTGTTAACTTCTTTTATGATAATCCACATGAATCTAATAGCCGCGTTTTGGTCTTGCTCTTGCAAGAGCCATTGATGGCTCATGATGATGGATCTAACACTCTAACTTCCTAACCACTAACAAGCTAACATTACTTTACTCCATGCTTACTTTTCTATAGTATTGATGGTTTAAGTGCAGCTTGCACTTGTTTATTGAGTTGGGTTGTGATGAGTTACATATGGGTCATACTTTGAATCGCTCTTGAACCAAGGAATACTGATGGCCAATGATACAGATAGGCAACTATCACTAAGAGGTTAGCGTGTTGGTGGAGTCATTAGTAGTTAGTAGCCGTGAGTTTTCTTTCTTTTTTACTTTGTTTTAGAAATATCAAAAACCACAAAAACCATTCTTTTCTATATTTCTCACTTCTTCGTATCTCATCGTACCTCTCTTTTCATTCTTTGTTTTCCTTTCTTTTTATTCTTTAAAACTTTAAAGAATTGTTAACATACACGTGAACATACCGTGTAAGCTTCTATCGCCTCCCGTCCTTATGGATTCGACTCGTTTTAGCCTCTATGCTATAACGGAAGTATCGAGGAAGCCAAAGCACACATACTTTAAATATCCATTTCAAAACATATACTTTTTGTACGCGGTTTTCCCCCGATCAAATTTTGGCGCCGTTGCCGGGGATGGGAACGGTTGATTTCACAAGTTTGTTAACTTTTTTCTTTGTTTTTTTAGTGTGCAGGTTAAATTTTAGCATTGCAGAAGTCCACACTTGCTCAAGTGTGGTCGGGTAACTTCTTGTACATTCATATACTCTGCTGCTAATTTTGTTCATATTACCTATGCACTGTAAATAATTGTAAAAACTAAAATACAGAAATTGGATGCTTTAAAATGGTTTAGACATTTGCATCAGGCACATGTCAATTTGTATTCCAATATAATGTATTTTATTCTTATGTTGTTGTGATACTGATAGGAGGTGTACATATTGTATTGCATATAGTTAGGACAAACACTTCAGTGATTTACACGCTTTTTTGTGTTCATCTTATCTATATTGCACATGATTGGTCGCTAATGTTGCATATTTAGTATCATATTTCCATACTTATTATAGAATAAAATCTGCATTGTCCTAATTAAATGTTTAATTTATTTGCAGGACCATTCTTTAAGGAGATGAAAAGAAATGAGCCCAAAAGCCCACCAAAATTATAAATTAAATCAGAATTAATTCGAGCTTACTGAATCAGGGAAATCAAGAGGTTGAAAACTGGTTGAGATGAATCCTCTCAGAATCGATCGGTTAAAGCCAAGAATCAAAAGCCATTTCGTCAGAATCCTGGACTCAAACGAAGAAACTAACTGAAGATAAAAGCAGAAGGGAAATCTAGCGCGACCCACCAACAGGGTGTGGCCACTTGGCCACACCCTGGCCGCGAAAACGCGGCCAAAGCCGCGTTTCCGCGGCTTGGTTGGGGAGTTAGGGGAGCGTTTGCTCCCCCTGATCTCCCCGGGATCCTCCTCGTGTGGGTTATGCCTATAACAAGCCAGTATTTGCACTGAAAATGGACGACCATGCAGAGATAGGATTTAGACTAGTTTTCATTTCTTGTAGTTTAGGTCTTTCTTTTCTTTTTATGTAATTTGTATGTAAGCTTAGGTTAGATGAAGATTCATGTAAGTAAGAGAGAGAGGCTTATGTTGAGAGTGACACCGATGTACCCTCCTCCTTTCTTCCATTGTTTCTGCAAGTAATAAAGGTAAATGTTTGTGTTTTATGTTCGTATTACTTTTGTTTTCTTCGTCCTCTTTCTACTTTATCTCTTTTGTTTTTGATGAGCTTGCAAGTGAATCCAGAAGTATAAGTATACAAAAGCCTTTGTGAGTGCCAACGATACTTCATGAAGACGTTCTCCTCCTCAAGATCCGTATCACTTCATTCTTGCAAGGCTTGATGATATAATGCGAGCAGGACTGGCTCGATCTTCTGACCTATGCGTTGAACGCCTCCAAAGCAAGGTAGAACATGCAAGGATTCGAGGTAAGTCGTCAACCAAACTAGGTGAGTAATTCCTTAATCTTCTTTCTTTTCTTTTATTTCTTAGTTTAGATCGCCAACGCAATTTCTTTCACTACATCTTCCAAATCTTTCATCATTTCTTTTCCAACTCATTTGTACATAGTCGCTTTCTTTCCCATTTCTTTGTAAATAGTCATTCTCCATTCTTTTCTACTTTCTCATTCTACCATTCTTTTTAACTTTAACCTTTAACTCTTTTTTCATTTTTATTTCTTTAAAACAAAGAAGAACTTTCGTTTTGTTTTCATAAAGATTTCAATAAAGAACTCTGAACGCTTCTATCGCAAACCCTCCTTGTGGATCACGACCCGCATAGCCACTTGCTATAGCGGTAAGAATTGAGCACTTGCACATCTTTATTCTTAGATCTAAAGTTTTATATTTTGTGTGCAGGTAAAGTCTCAATCAATTTTTTGGCGCCGTTGCCGGGGAGGGTAACGTTTTTATTGAAATCTGATTTTTATTGAAAATTTTTTAGAACTAAAACGAATTTTCTTCTCTGTTGCAGGTTATAGGGCAAGCAAAGCAGGAAATTAAGATTGCAGTAACATATAAGTGGTATTGGGCCTCTGCTCTAGAAAGCACAGACCAAGTGCCCTCTGCTTTGCCGCGTTTTCGCGGCCAAAGCCGCGGATACGCGGCAAAAAGGAGTTGACTACTAACGTTATTTTTTTTGCAGGGCTGCTTGACTTGCAAAATTCTAGTTTTCTGCAATTTGTGTTTTCTTATATGCCATCACCATAAGCCTGCTAATAAACCAACAGTAAAATACTTGTTGAAAAAGATAAATAATTGATTAGACGTTTGCATTTTAGGCAAGTGTTTTTTCAATTCTTTTATTTTACTGTTGAAGAGTACTAGAGCAAGGTACGTTCGCATTGCATGTAGAATAGGACTCACCTCTTGATTGATTTTCATTGCTTTGAGTGAATCTTATTTACATATCTTATACACTTGCACAAACTTATCTTAAGGGCACCACCCATTAACAAGATAAGGTGGGGATTTAATCACCCTTCCTTGGCCCAAAAATCAGATTCCAAGCACTTACTAACCCGAGCCTAACTAAAAATGAGTAGACGTTAGCCCTAGGGACATCTTGGACTCAATTAGGAGATTATCCTAAAGGGGGAAAGGTGTTGGAATTTGACTCCTGCAAAATCAGTGTCTAGGAAAGGGATTAAGGGTCGAAAGCCCGAAGGTTGGTGGTTATTTAATTAAGGAACATCTTTGACGGAAAACCTCCCACCAACCTTGCCCTGACCTGGCTGATTAGCTTGTGGTCAAAGTCTGCATAATACCTCCCGTGGACAGTCTAACCAGTTAGGAGTCGTCTAGGTCATAGGTCTACCCTAACTTAGTTAGAATTTTTCCTTTTATTTGTTTGCTTATTTGTTTGTTTTCTTTTTGTCTGTATTCTATTGTGTGATATGGCTTATAATAACAATTTTTCCAACTTCAATAATAATCCATATTACATACCGACTTCATTTTTGGATATTACCAATCCGGCATATCATAACTTTAACCAACCTAATGTGCCGGATTGGTCTTATCCGAATCAGTATAACCCATGTCCCCAATCTTATAACTATAATTTCTAGAGTAATTTCAACTCGTCACAGAGTCAGTGGGGATTCACCTCCCCCGAGTCCAGTTTTCAACCAACTTGTCCTCCTTCTCCACCTTGTCCACAATATCTCCAAGATTCATACTCAGTTCCACCAGTCCAAAATAGAAAACTATCAATTTTGGAAATGAGTATGCGTGAGTCCAAACAAAAATCACAAAATCTAATGGACTCACAATTTCACTACCAATTCCAAGACAACACTTCATCTTTTCAACACAACAATGAACATATCACCTATGAAGAGATGCTTGAAGCCATGACTCAGGCTCAAAACGCTCATAATCACGACATAGATATGATGGTCCAAACTTTACATTCTCACCGTTTGGCCAGTTCAGATGTCGGTAACCATTCTGTTAGAGCCGAAAAGTCATGTTGTTTTGGAAATCAAGATTCTATTTCAGAACAACCATTTGAACTCGCCCAAACTCCAAATTTTGAAAAAGATATTGACAGTTTGGCAAGTTATTCCTTTCCTGAAATAGAACTTGAGAATGAATATGATCCTGAACCCCAACTTAGTGATTCAATTCTACTTCCTGATTCAATAATGACTCCGGAGTCTTCACCTGATTTCAATCTTTTTCCTGAGTCAACATTGAATCCTGTGTCAATTCATCATGAAATTGAATCACCTATTTTTGATGATCATATTGAACTTGACCAATTTTACACTTTTGAAAATCCTATTGACAAATTGGCAAGTTCTCATTTTTTTGATATTGAACTCAATGAGATATGTGATCTAGATTCTCAAATCTGTGATCCAGTTCAACTTTCTAAATCAATATTGGCTCCTGTTTTGTTACCAAACTTGAGTAATATTTTAGAGTCAGTTTTGATTCCCCCACCTATCATTCCTAAACTTGAATCACCAATATTAACTCACATTCCGTTGTTAGAAAATCAATGTGGACTTGAGTTTCAACTTCTTGACTTGGACATACTTCTTGAACCAATCTCGACTCCTGAGCCTTTACTTGACTTAAATCACCTTCCTGAGTCGGTATTAGTTCCTATACTTCCTGAGTCCAAGTCAATCATTCTATCATTTCATACTCCATTTTGGACAAGGTGGTTGACAAATTTGACTCTGAAATCAATTATGGAATTTGAAAATTAGATGGGGTCAAGTACTTAATAAAAATCCTTTATGGATTCATCATTTTAATGGGTTATATTAGTGAAATTTCTGGTGGGTTCCTCCGAACCCAACGAAAAGTCAATTGGGCCGCATTTCGTGGACCAATCAGACCACCACCGGAACCACCACCTTAAGGTAACATTTTCCTTCCCTTTCGTCTTTTTCATGCATCTATGCATTAATTCATACATTGAGGACAATGCATGAGATAGGTGTGGGGGAGGGTCTAACATAACTTAGTTTTTTTCTTTTTAAAACAAAAAAAAAATATTTAACATTTTCTTTACTTTTAAAAACTTATTGAAAATAGAAACAATATTTTGACATATTTTTGTAAGAAATTAAGTTAATTTTAAGGAATAGGAAAATCCAAATTAGGATTTCTTATACTTGGTCAAAATAAGATTATTTGTTTGATTTTTAGGGTTAGGAAGATAATTTGTCAAAGTAATTTAGTCTTGATCTTTATCTTAATGAAATATGCACACTTCATACACTTACACACTTAGGGTTCAAAAACAAAAATTCTTATGCCTTATATAAAAAAAAAAGAAAAAATATATCTATAAAAAATAAACAAATCTAATTATTGATTAGCTAGGTGTTTTGGCCTAAGTAAGCCTTAGTATTTATGCGAAAGATGATTAGATAAGTTTGAGAAAAATATATATATAAAAATCCTCTGATTAAGCTGGGTATTTGTGCCTAATAAAGCATAAGAATTCACGCCTAAAAGGGGTCCATATAATAAAATCCTAAGTTTTGTGGCCTTATTTGCTCGAGTCCTTAAGTCCTTGGGGTGTTTTCTCACCCGGTGCCCTAAAACCATTTGGTTTGGGAGTCATCGATTAAAGTCTCGTTACATGGACAGATTAGAAAGCCTAATAGAACTAAGGAATAATACCACCAAAAAGAAAAAAAAAGTATATATAAATAAATAAGGCATAAGAGTTAGAGTTAATGAACCCTTAGTCAAATTTTCACGATCACGAGGTGCATATTGAAAAGTCACCTAGAGGGGGGGGGTGAATAGGTGACAATGCTAATCTATGAACTAAATGCGGAATTTAAAAACTTAATGCAAATACACTCAAGTGTGATCAACAAGTGATGCACACACAACCAAGCCAAGCAATATGAATGAGCAAAATAAGTAGAAATGCAAGGCACAAAGTAAAGAGAGAGAGATAGAGAGCCAATAGATCAAACGCAAACACAAGGATATGTTATCGAGGTTCGAGCACCCAGCTCTACATCCCCGCCTTCGACACACGAAGGATTTTCACTAGCTCGTCCACCTAGGACCCTTTACAAAGAGTACCCAACTCCTCTCTTTACAACCTCCTCCTTGAGGCACAAATCCAAGCCAACCAACACAACCTCCTCCTTGAGGCAAACTCCAACAATCACAACCTCCTCCTTGAGGCAAAAACTCCCAATCACCAATCAATACAAGGATCACCTCTCAACTAGAGGGATACAACCCAAAGCACAAAGCTAAGAAAAGATTGGGTTACAACTTGGTGGTCACAACAACAACCACAAACAACTTCTTCTTCTCCCACAAAATATCCTATAGATATAGATAGTAGATTATAGCTCAAGTGTGGAGAAAACCAAGGATATGAAACCAGCAACTCAAAGAAAAACCTTTGGGAAACAAATGAAATCAAGATATAGAAGTTCAAACAAAAGCTTTTCCCAAAATCCCTTTTCTTTGTTTTTCAAACCCTAATCAAAAACACAAAAGATTGTTCACTTTGAATCCAAAAACCTATTTTTTTCTTGCAGCAAAAACACCAGAGAGATAGAAAATTTTAGCCCAAAAATTCTTAGAGAAAAACTCTCTCAAATGGGGTATTTATAGGCAATTTAGAAAACTAGCCGTTTACAGAATTTTGCCAGAAATAGCCTTCCGGTCGACCGGCCCGGTCGACCGTCCAACGGTTAATTTTTGACCGTTGGCAACTAGCGGTCGACCGGCCCGGTCGACCGAATAATCCCGAGAGCAGACTATTCTGCTCCGGTCGACCGTTCCGGTCGACCGCTGACTGTGCCAGAAACGTGCACAGGTTGTGCACGTCGTCGGTCGACCGTGACGGTCGCCGGCTACATGCGGTCGACGATACGGTCGACCGAACTAGCCTGGCAGGCAGCAAATGGGTCAGAATTCTGAGGTAAAAAATATTCCAATAAATCCCACAAAATCTCTAAAATTTCACAAAAATAGTTTTATCATTTTATATTGAAATACAAACTTGTGTTAAAAATCCTAACACAAATTTCAAACATATTTGACTATTTTTGTGTCATAGAAATTTTGCCAAAAACCAAAAACCGTATTTTCTAAAACCTTGTATTATGAATAGAAAATACACATTGTCTAAAACTCATCCATGATACAAAAATATGATATTTAAACACTTTGAAGCATATTGTATATGAATAGAAATTCAATATACAAGAAACATATATATATCATGATTTTTGTCATTAAGTCCAAAAATATGTTTTGTTGTAAATACCAAAACATAAAACACATGGAATAGATTATCAAACAAAGTTTGTTTAAACAATTGAAGCATGCATGTATATAGAACAAATCTAATATACATAAACCATGTAAACTTGTTTTGATAAAAAATCTATTCATGAAAACCAAGATCGGTTAAACCTAAAACCGAAAATCAAAACATGAAAGGTGTGTGTTGTGAACTTGAGCTTATCATACTATTCTAATCTTTACAATTAGGATCTAAACTTAAAACTAAAACTATGGATACCTAAGTCTTCTTGTAGAGCGCAATCTCCAAGCTAGAGCGCAATCTCCAAGTCGGCTCGATCCAAACACTCTTGATTCACCGAGCAAGTTGCAATGTATGATCTATGACACTCGGGCTCTTGAATCAACAAATGAAAGATGTGTGGAAGCTTTCACCAACTAATATCTTGATTAATGATCTGAAACTTAAACATCACAAGATAATTAGTACACATAACTACATGAGTTAATCATCATCAAAACTAGAGTGAAGGCCTTTGGGCCAACAATCTCCCCCTTTTGATGATGACAAAACTCATGGAGTTATATATGCATGGATTAAAGTAAAGCTTCAAAGAGCTCCCCCTTAACTCATGCATAACAATAAAACATATAAGATATGCAATGAATTATATGTATTTAAAACAATATCAAAACATGCTCTTGATATCAATAAAAAAAATAAAATGAAACATAAAACATATGAAACATAAAACATGCATAGACATGCATATAAACAAGGCTTCTTTTCATCAAATGTAAACTATATGCAAACACAATATGCATATAAAACTCAAATTCTTCTCCCCCTTTTTGTCAATCATCAAAAAGGTTAAAATAAATAAAAGTAAAAACAATAAATTTTTCTCTCCCTTTTTGTTCAAAGCAAAGAACTAATAAAGGGTTAAATCAAATATGATACCAAAAAAAATGTGGCAATGAAGTGTATATTGATACCAATTGAAAAACAACAAATCAATTGAAATCAAAACGAGAACATATACCAATTGAAAACAAAAAAAAAGAAATGAAAATCTTGATACCAATTAGTAAGTAAACAAATAACCTACCAATTGTAAACAAACAAACTAGATACCAATATTGGAATTAAACAATACTAATTTTGAATTTCCTTAAAAACAAAATCTGATACCAAATGAAACTATTATTCTTTAAAAACACAAGATACCAATTGAAAATTAAATCAATTGAAAATTTGCTTTAACATTGTTTCAATTTGAAAAGTTCAAGCTAAGCATAAACAAAATTTGTGATATCTTGAAGCACGAATAAATCATCTATATATGTATGTAAAAGATAGATATCATTGAAATTTTGATACTATATGAAGTGCAAGCATACATATATAAAATACAAACATATATGAGTATACAAAAAAAATGTCACATTGATACCAATTGAAAGAGTTCAATGATACCAATTGAAACAACAATAAATACAAGTGTATATCTCATATAACCTACCACCCAATCATGTGCAAGTTTAAAATGATTTTCATTATAAAGCATACATGAACATGATCTCCCATCCAACCACCCTTTGATGGTAGGGGTTTTCAAAAAATGATTTGAACAATATAGTATGTTTGAAAGTCTCTACCATTTGAAGAATACCAACTAGTTTATGAAAATTTGAGAACTAGTAGAAATCCTTCAAGATAAAACAAAAAGGATTTTCATGAAACATGAAAATCACAAGATCACTAAACACTCAAAGTCCATAAAGCTCATATCATACTCATGAAAAACACAATCATGAGAAACATAATAAAGTGAGTGAACAAGTGTAATGTGAAATACATTTCATCATGAAAATGGACAATTAAGCTTAATATAGAAATTATCAAATCTTGATATAATAGTGAATCAAGTAATTTATTGAAATCATCATATCAATTGAAATCACAATCAAACATGGAAATCATCATAATGATTTAAACTTCAAGGCATATGTATGTCATGTACAAACTAAAGTATACATACATATCCCAAACATGAAGAGTCCACAAAAGTATATGCATGAAGGCACGTGGCTCAAGGATGTATATGTATAAACAATAATTTGGACAAGATAGACATATACATGAAGTCAACCACAAGATCATAGAAACACATTAAAATGAGGAATACAAGTCAAATGCATGAATCATCAAAACTAGACTATACTAGTACATCAAATGACTACAAATGAGCGTTCAAGCACAAATATATAAAGGTCTATTTGTAGCTCACTAGTTGTACAAGTATAAATCCTAGTCTTAATGAAAACTAACATTCAAGCAAGTAATCAAATCATGAGGCATAAAACGGCTCAAAAATCAATATGAACATATTAATCAAAAATATGAAGTATTAATGACCTTTTAAAACTAAGATGGATGTATGATGCAACGATCTCTCAAAACAAGACTAAGAGCCGTATACCCCGTGAAGGGTTCTGAACTCCTTCCTCCTGATTCCCCTTGAATGGGTTAGAGGTGCGCAATGCAACCTTGTTGTATGAGAATTGATCGAACAAAGAATGAATAAAGTGTAATGATGAAATGCACACAAGATATATCACAAACATCCATATAATCATCTAAACAAAAATCATGGAATCATGAACATCATATATGCATTATGCATATGCATGTGCATTAGATCTAGGGCATACATGTTAGCTTAAACAAGAAGTGAACACTAAATATAGATCCATATGAAACATGGGTGCTCAAGTAACTAAACATGTATATCTCAAGTCTAATGAACAAGGCATAATCATAATGAACATCAAAACACAACATGCTATAAATGAATGATCTAAAAAGCATGTAAATAATAAATCGGAGTTAGAGAATGATACCAAAACCATAAAGGTGCATCTCTAGTTCTCCAAAACATGGTGGTCATCTCCACCTAATCTCCTTGAGAGTGAAGCATCCAAATAGTTCTCATTCAAGCTCGGAACGCATCCACCTCAAGGTACCTCCACTCTCACGTGATGCGAGAGCTCCCACCTACATCAAAAGCCAAAGAGGTGGTTTTTGGTACCCATTTTCTAGTGGGTCCACGGGGGTTAGTTTCTTTTCTCACCCAAACAAAATTAGTTGCTAAATTTTCATGATAAATGCGATCATAACAAAATCTAGCAAGGTGGCCTTTTCGACCACAATGTGTACATGTGTACACGTGAGCATACATATGATGATGGTGATCATGAGAAGCATGTGTATGCCTAGATGGGTGTGCATGCAAGGTTGGAACTTGTTTCTTGCGAATCAAGGTTTCCAAACGTGTGTGATTCATAGCACAATGGCTCAAAGTGGAGCCCAAACAATCAACACTTTTCTTCAAATTATTTATATCATTTTCTATGCTAGAAGACAAAGTGGAACATGCTATAGAAGTGCAAGAAGTAGAAGCTACATTAGCATGACAAACATGCAAATCAATAACATTTTGCAAAGATTCATTTTTAGACAAAACCAAATTCAATTCTTTAGTAATAGAATCAATTTTATTTTTCAAAGTAAGGTTTCTTTGAAAACCATCCAATCTTGAGGATAAAATCTCATTGTGCTCCAAAATATCATCACAATCATTTTTGCCTTTTAAAACTTCAATTTCTTTTAAAGCAATGTCTAGTTGAGATCTTAGTGAGTCACATTCACTAGTGATCTCTTCCTTCTCTTGCAAAACGGTTTCAAAAGTAGAGCATAAATCCTTCATTTCTTTGTAAATCAAAATGTTTTTCTTTCAAAGAGTTATGTTTTTCCAAGAATTTTTCAAGCTTAGAAGCAAGTTCAACATTTAATTTTGAACCTCAAAACATCCATGGCAATAAGAGCTAGAGCTATCATGTATTTGAGAGTCCGATTGTACCTCATGGGAGTCATTCCCATATGCCATGAAACAAGGCTCTTCGGATACATCTCTCCTAGATCTCCTCATATTGTTGATGATCCTTGGAAGCTCCGGAGATGTCAAGACGCTCCAAACTGCAAAAGCCGAGTTAAAACTATCAAAAACAAGTAAGAGATTATTTCAAAAGATGCTCTAAGTGTTTGAAGTGCAAGTGCATTGGCCTTCTTATGCTTACTAGTATTTGGGAGGGCTTCTATGGTGATGGCTTGATAAACTAGATGACCTAGTGTTTTTAAATATCTAGTCATGTTAACTTTCCAAGAGTCAAGTCTAGTATGGTCAAACATAGGAGGGCTAGCCATGAGAGCAAACTAGTATGAGTGCAAATGAGATGCAAATGAAGATTAGCAAACCAAGATCTTAACTCCTAGGTGGTTAAACCTAAATATCAGGAGCACTAACTCTGATACCAATTGAAAAGTCACCTAGAGGGGGGGGGGTGAATAGGTGACAATGCTAATCTATGAACTAAATGCGGAATTTAAAAACTTAATGCAAATACACTCAAGTGTGATCAACAAGTGATGCACACACAACCAAGCCAAGCAATATGAATGAGCAAAATAAGTAGAAATGCAAGGCACAAAGTAAAGAGAGAGAGATAGAGAGCCAATAGATCAAACGCAAACACAAGGATATGTTATCGAGGTTCGAGCACCCAGCTCTACATCCCCGCCTTCGACACACGAAGGATTTTCACTAGCTCGTCCACCTAGGACCCTTTACAAAGAGTACCCAACTCCTCTCTTTACAACCTCCTCCTTGAGGCACAAATCCAAGCCAACCAACACAACCTCCTCCTTGAGGCAAACTCCACAATCACAACCTCCTCCTTGAGGCAAAACTCCCAATCACCAATCAATACAAGGATCACCTCTCAACTAGAGGGATACAACCCAAAGCACAAAGCTAAGAAAAGATTGGGTTACAACTTGGTGGTCACAACAACAACCACAAAACAACTTCTTCTTCTCCCACACAAATATCCTATAGATATAGATAGTAGATTATAGCTCAAGTGTGGAGAAAACCAAGGGATATGAAACCAGCAACTCAAAGAAAAACCTTTGGGAAACAAATGAAATCAAGATATAGAAGTTTAAACAAAAGCTTTTCCCAAAATCCCTTTTCTTTGGTTTTTCAAACCCTAATCAAAAACACAAAAGATTGTTCACTTTGAATCCAAAACCTATTTTTTTCTTGCAGCAAAAACACCAGAGAGATAGAAAATTTTAGCCCAAAAATTCTTAGAGAAAAACTCTCTCAAATGGGGTATTTATAGGCAATTTAGAAAACTAGCCGTTTACAGAATTTTGCCAGAAATAGCCTTCCGGTCGACCGGCCCGGTCGACCGTCCAACGGTCAATTTTTGACCGTTGGCAACTAGCGGTCGACCGGCCCGGTCGACCGAATAATCCCGAGAGCAGACTATTCTGCTCCGGTCGACCGTTCCGGTCGACCGCTGACTGTGCCAGAAACGTGCACAGGTTTGTGCACGTCGTCGGTCGACCGTGACGGTCGACCGGCTACATGCGGTCGACCGATACGGTCGACCGAACTAGCCTGGCAGGCAGCAAATGGGTCAGAAATCTGAGGTAAAAAATATTCCAATAAATCCCACAAAATCTCTAAAATTCCACAAAAATAGTTTTATCATTTTATATTGAAATACAAACTTGTGTTAAAAATCCTAACACAAATTTCAACATATTTGACTATTTTTGTGTCATAGAAATTTTGCCAAAAACCAAAAACCGTATTTTCTAAAACCTTGTATTATGAATAGAAAATACACATTGTCTAAAACTCATCCATGATACAAAAATATGATATTTAAACACTTTGAAGCATATTGTATATGAATAGAAATTCAATATACAAGAAACTTATATATATCATGATTTTGTCATTAAGTCCAAAAATATGTTTTGTTGTAAATACCAAAACATAAAACACATGGAATAGATTATCAAACAAAGTTTGTTTAAACAACTGAAGCATGCATGTATATAGAACAAATCTAATATACATAAACCATGTAAACTTATTTTGATAAAAAATCTATTCATGAAAACCAAGATCGGTTAAACCTAAAACCGAAAATCAAAACATGAAAGGTGTGTGTTGTGAACTTGAGCTTATCATACTATTCTAATCTTTACAATTAGGATCTAAACTTAAAACTAAAACTATGGATACCTAAGTCTTCTTGTAGAGCGCAATCTCCAAGCTAGAGCGCAATCTCCAAGTCGGCTCGATCCAAACACTCTTGATTCACCGAGCAAGTTGTAATGTATGATCTATGACACTCGGGCTCTTGAATCAACAAATGAAAGATGTGTGGAAGCTTTCACCAACTAATATCTTGATTAATGATCTGAAACTTAACATCACAAGATAATTAATACACATAACTACATGAGTTAATCATCATCAAAACTAGAGTGGAAGGCCTTTGGGCCAACACATATAACTTAGGGTAAAGTAATAGACCAGATGAGAAGCACAATTTGACTCCTTACTTGATTGATAACAAATTTTTGAATAGAGACTAAGTTTAGGAATGAAAAATTCGGTTTTCCTATAACTTATAGATTACTTAAATCTTACAATTATATTTCAAATATTTTTCTCTTTCAAAATGCTTTTCGAAAATACTAACTCTTTGTTTCTCTTTCTTTATTGATTTTGAGGGTGTAATCCCCTGAAAACCCTCACGAGACAAAACTCGTCCTCTAGGAGAAACCTAGAGGTTTAATGGCTTGTTGCACATGCTCAGTGCAATCGCGTGACCTGCGAAAGTGGTTTAATAATCCTTAGTATAGTTTAGTTGTTTTGCTCGAGGACGAGCAAAAGATAGGTATGGGGGTGTGATTGGTCGCTAATGTTGCATATTTAGTATCATATTTCCATACTTATTATAGAATAAAATCTGCATTGTCCTAATTAAATGTTTAATTTATTTGCAGGCCCATTCTTTAAGGAGATGAAGAGAAAGGAGCCCAAAAGCCCACCAAATTATGAATTAAATCAGAATTAATTTGAGCTTACTGAATCAGGGCAAAATCAAGAGGTTGAAAACCGGTTGAGAAGAATCCTCTCAGAAATCGATCGGTTAAAGCCAAGAATCAAAGGCCATTTCGTCAGAATCCTGGACTCAAACGAAGAAACCAACTGAAGATAAAAGCAGAAGGAAAATCCAGCGCGACCCACCAACAGGGTGTGGCCACCTGGCCACACCCTAGCCGCGGAAACGCGGCTTTGGTTGGTTGGGAGTTTAGGGGGAGCGTTGCTCCCCCGATCTCCCCGGGATCCTCCTCGTGTGGGTTATGCCTATAAAAAGTCAGTATTTGCACTGAAAATGGACGACCATGCAGAGATAGGATTTAGACTAGTTTTTATTTCTGTAGTTTAGGTCTTTCTTTTCTTTTATGTAATTTGTATGTAAGCTTAGGTTAGATGAAGATTCATGTAAGTAAGAGAGAGAGGCTTATGTTGAGAGTGACATCGATTACCCTCCTCCTTTCTTCCATTGTTTCTGTAAGTAATAAAGGTAAATGTTTGTGTTTTATGTTCGTATTTACTTTTGTTTTCTTCGTCCTCTTTCTACTTTACCTCTTTTGTTTTTGATGAGCTTGCAAGTGAATCCAGAAGTATAAGTATACAAAAGCCTTTGTGAGTGCAACGATACTTCATGAAGACGTTCTCCTCCTCAAGATCCGTATCACTTCATTCTTGCAAGGCTTGATGATATAATGCGAGCAGGGACTGAGCTCGATCTTATGACCTATGCGTTGAACGCCTCCAAAGCAAGGTAGAACATGTAAGGATTCCAGGTAAGTCGTCAACCAAACTAGGTGAGTAATTCTTTAATCTTCTTTTCTTTCTTTTATTTCTTAGTTTAGATCGCCAACACAATTTCTTTCACTACATCTTCCAAATCTTTCATCATTTCTTTTCCAACTCATTTGTACATAGTCGCTTTCTTTCCCATTTCTTTGTAAATAGTCATTCTCCATTCTTTTCCACTTTCTCATTCTACCATTCTTTTTAACTTTAACCTTTAACTCTTTTTTCATTTTTATTTCTTTAAAACAAAGAAGAACTTTCGTTTTGTTTTTATAAAGATTTCAATAAAGAACTCTGTACGCTTCTATCGTAAACCCTCCTTGTGGATCACGACCCGCATAGCCACTTGTTATAGCGGTAAGAATTGAGCACTTACACATCTTTATTCTTAGATCTAAAGTTTTATATTTTGTGTGCAGGTAAAGTCTCAATCAGCACACTTGCACAAATTAAACTTAAGGGCAACACCCAATACAACATAAGGTGCGAAAGTTATTACCCTCCCTTAGCAAAAGTGGTGTAATAATTCCTTAGTTTTTTTTTTGCTCGGGACGAGCAAAAGATAAGTGTGGGGGTGTGATTAGTCTCTATTTGCATAATTTGTATCACATCTTCACATTGATTTATTAAATTCTGCTAATAAAGCTTTACTTGCTTGATTCTAGATCCATGGTGTGCAATGAAGAAGAAGACCCTAAATCACCATTTAATTGGTGATTAAAGGCCTATTAAAGATAGTCATTGACCTAGAGAGCTGATTCTGTCAAAATCAGGGGCTGCAAACAAGAAACCGAGCACAGGGCCTGACATGGGACAAATGGGACCGCGCGTGGCTCGAAGCGCCGCGCGCGCGGCCTAGTATGGCCAGGCCGCGGCCGCGGCGCGTTTTGGGCCAGGACTTGTCCCCTGGCCCCCCTCTTCCTGATGGTTATAAAAACCCTCTGGGGTTCCAGAGTTGAGGATATGCAGAGTTTTAGGAGTAGTTTTTTCATTCCATTTTGTAGTTTAGGATAGTGTAGTGCAGTTTTTCTTCTTCTTCCTCCCTTATATTTTTCATTTCTTTTAGATCTTGTATAGGGAGAGAGAGTGGTACATGTTGGGAAGCAAGAGTGCTTGTAATAGAAGGTGACAATTTATGAAATGTGCTCTCTTACCTTATCTTTATTTTCTTCTCTCTAATCTCTTTTATATGTATAGCTAGCCTTTTCTCTCATGGCAACTAACTACTAACCACCAATTTGCTAACTTCTTTTATGATAATCCAAATGAATCTAATAGTCTCGTTTTGGCCTTGCTCTTGCAAGAGCCATTGATGGCTTATGATGATGGTGAAAAACACCTAGAGGGGGGGTGAATAGGTATTAATGCTAATCTAATAATCTTTTTAAAACAAGTATGCATGTATTATGCAACCGGTCACTCAAAATAAGAAATTAAAGCCGAATTCCCCGTGAAGGGCTCTAGAGCTTCTCCTCTTTGATTCGTCTATGTTATGAGTTGAGGTGCGTAATTGCTTTCTTGTTGAGATGAGTAAAGACCGAAAAAATACAAGTGATGAAATGGAAGCAATGAAGTGCAAGCATGAGGTATCACAAGATAAAAATGTAAAGTAATGAAAAACAATAGGAAACCAATCGCAAACATAAGTAAATTGTTTCGAGGTGTGAGCCACTTCTCTACGTCCCCGCCTCCACCACCATGAAGGATTTTCACTAAATCCGCAAAGGAAATTACAAGAGGCCTGCACAAGACCGGAGTACCGAACTCCCACCAATCCAACCTCTACACAAGAGGGATCTCAACACAAGAAAAATACAAGTAACAAGGTAATCAAAAAGACCACAAACTTCTCTCTTACAACTCCTTATAGAATGGGAAAGACTTTTGGCTCAAGAAGTGAAGTGAGAAAATTCAGTTGTAAAGAAGTAAGAAAGAGCTTGAAAACACTGAAAAACTTTAACCAAGAATGCACTTTAGAAAGTGAGAACTTTGAAAATTTTTCTTTCTTTTTGGAAACTAAACAATGGGAATTTTTCTTGATTTTAACAAGGGACCAATGCCATCTATTTATAGGATTTGCCATGAGCAAATCATCATTTAAACTAGGTTATTAGGTCAGGAATTAGCCTCCAAAAATTCAGAGATAGCTGACACAAACATCACAATCAAATCCTAAAACAAATCTCAGAAAACTAGTCGTTGGGGCTGCTGGCGGCTGAGTCGACTGGCAGTCTAACTGGCAAACTAGCCGTTGGACTCGGTCGACCGATCGGTCGACCGAAGGCTAAACAAAAAACACAAGTTTGTTCTGTCAGTCGACTGGCCCGGTCGACCGACAAAACCCGAGGTAAGGGTCAGTCAGTCGGTCAACCGGTCAGGTCGACCGGCAGACGTGCACAAACGTGCATGCCAAACCACAAGGGCCGGTCGACCGGTGCGGTCGACCGATCAGGCCTGAAATAGATGTGGTCGACCGCCCCGATCAGCCGTTGGGCTGAAACAGTATTTTTATAGGAAAAATTTTGAACTTAGAAGAATTTTTAAAATATTTTTAAATGGCTAGATGATTAAGTAGCATGCTATAAGGGTTGTATACATGATATAAATAAGATGTAAAAATATAAAATATTTAGAGACATGTATATCAACCAAGACATGTACCAATTCAACTATCCAAATAAAAAAAAACCGTATTTAAAAAAAATGAAAGTGTATGTGTTTTCTTGAGCCAACTTATCATAACCTCATTCTTTAACAAACTAATTCTTACAACGGTTCTAGGTGACTACAAGTTCTTCAAGTTAGGGATTCTCCATATGCAAGCTTGAATCCTTGAACCCGAATTGAATCAACTTGAGTCAAAAATACCTTCCTTTAGGGAAGAAGAAATCTTGAATCCTTAGAACCCTGAAACACACTTAAACACTAATATGATTAGTACAAATAACTATATATGTTTTGTAATCATCAAACTCAACAACCGAGTGATTGTAACCTCGGGCCAACAATATCTCCCTTTTCGATGATGACAAAATATATGAGTTATTTTTTAAAAATGGAAAAAAATGGGAAAGGAGCTTGGAAGCTCCCCCTTAAAACATGCTATATATATGAATGACTATATACATGAATGAATAGTAAAAATAAGAACTTGGCATAAATAAAAGACATAAGAATTCAAAACATATAGTTTGACATAAGAATTCAAACTATAGTTTCAACAAAATAACTCAAAACTCAAAATCTCAAAAACTCAAAACTCATACCTCAAAACTCATAACTCAACTCAAAATAATAAACTAACTTTTCATATAGTTTCAACAAGTAATAACTCAAAAACTCAAAAACTCAAAACTCATACCTCAAACTCAAAACTCAAAACTCAAAACAATAACTAACTTTTTCTCCCCC
Organism: Agave tequilana; assembly: GCA_038442645.1. Taxonomy (NCBI): domain Eukaryota; kingdom Viridiplantae; phylum Streptophyta; class Magnoliopsida; order Asparagales; family Asparagaceae; genus Agave; species Agave tequilana. Next base: position 13,757 of record JAVJIF010017160.1, on the reverse strand, counting down.
TTTTTGTCATATACATCAAAACGGGTAAACATTGTTAAAAAAAAAATTTCAAGATTCCATAACATAAACATTCAATTCACCACAAATAAATGAAAATCTAGTATAGTCTAGTGGCTTTGTAAATATATCGGCAAGTTGAAAATCGGAAGAAACATAATCAATATCAATATCACCTTTCTCATAATGATCTCTAAGAAAGTAATACTGAATGTCAATGTGCTTAGTCTTACTATGTTGATTTGCATTTTAGTCAAATGAATAGTACTAGTATTATCACAAAATATCTTAATATGATCATAATGCAAATCATAGTTAAGGAGAGTATATTTCATCCAAAGAACTTGTGCACAATAAGCCCCCGCCGCAACATACTCTGCCTCGGCGGTTGAGAGGGCTACTGAATTTTGTTTCTTGGAAGACCATGAAACAAGACAATTACCGAAAAATTGACATGTTCTACTTGTACTCTTCCTATCCACTCTACAACCCGTATAGTCGGCATCCGAAAAACTCGTCATGGAAAATTGTCCAGTCTTTGGATACTACAAACCCATTTCAATTGTGCCCTTAAGGTATCTAATAATGCGTTTTACCGCAATCAAATGGGACTCTTTAGGACACGATTGAAATCGAGCACAAAGACATACACAAAACATAATGTCCGGCCTACTAGCCGTTAAATACAACAAGCTACCAGTCATGCTACGATAAGCTTAATGTCTACATTTGTACCTTGTTCATCCTTATCAAGCTTAGTGGTGGTAGTCATGGGAGTTTTGCTTGTCTTAACCCCTTCAAGCCCAATCTCTTGATAAGTTCCTTCGTGTACTTGGCTTGATTATGAAAATTCCATCCTTCCTTTGCTTGATTTGGAGACCAAGGAAGTATTTAAGCTCGCCCATCATAGACATCTCAAATTCCTCCTTCATGCATGATTCAAAAGCTTTGCAAAGATTTTCATTAGTAGAACCAAATATGATATCATTAACATATATTTGAACTATAAGTATATCATTTTCAACATGTTTGGTAAACAAAGTAGTATCTATTTTTCCTTTACTAAAACCATTAGAAATAAGAAATGAAGAAAGTCTTTCATACTAAGCCCTAGGGGCTTGTTTTAAACCATAAAGAGCTTTGTCTAGTTTGAAAACAAAATCCGGATGTGTAGGATCAACAAACCCAGGGGTTGTTCAACATATACCTCCTCTTCAATAAATCCATTTAAGAAAGCACTTTTTACATCCATTTGAAAAAGTTTAAAATCTTTATATGAAGCAAATGCAAGTGTCAGGCTTTAAGCCGTGCTACGAGTGCAAAGTTTCCTCAAAATCGATACCTTCGACTTCAGTGTAACCTTGGGCTATTAACCTAGCTTTATTCCTAACAACATTTCCCGACTCATCCAACTTGTTCTTAAAGATCCACTTAGTACCAATTGTTGGTCTATCGTGGAGCCTAGAATAAGGTGCCAAACTTGGTTGCGCTCGAATTGATTGAGCTCCTCTTGCATGGCAAGCAACCAATATGAGTCGCCCTCAGCTTCCAGGATGTTCTTTGGTTCAAAATGAGAAATAAATGCATAGTGCCCACAAAGATAATGAAGTTTAGAGCGAGTAATTATCCCTTTTGATACTTCACCTATAATAAGATCCTTAGGATGATGTTTATTGAATCTCCAATCTTTTGGAAGTGGTTGAGTAGTCTCCGCTTTAACTTCTTGAACTTCATTTTCTTCATCACCCTTTGGCATGTCTTCAAGAGTAGGTGAGTCCTTCAAAGAAATTTTCTCCATGTCTTCATTTAGGGAATCTATTTCTATAATTCTCAACAAACACATTAGATTCCTCAAACTTTACATGTATAGATTCTTCAATAGTCAAGGATGATTTATTGAAGACTCTATAAGATTTACTAGTGTTAGAGTAACCAACAAAAATTGCTTCATAAGACTTTGCATCATTTACCTAAATTATCTTTAGTATTCAAAACAAAACATTTACAACCAAAAACTTTAAAGTAACAAACATTTGGCTTTCTAGAAAAATAAATCTCAAAAGATGTTTTAGAAGTGTTTTTGCATAAGAAAACCCTATTTGATATGTAGCAAGATGTGTTAACGGCCTCGGCCCATAGATAATGAGGGAGACCGTACTCATTTATTATTGTCATAGCCATCTCTTGTAATGTACGATTTTTCCTCTCAATGACTCCATTCTGTTGTGGAGTTCTAGGATAAGATAGTTCATGCTTAATTCCATGTTCTTCACAAAAAGTGATAAAAGGTTGGTTATTGAATTCACCACCTCTATCACTTCTTATTCTTAAAATAGAAGAATCTTTTTCCTTTTCAACTCTTTTCTTAAAGGCTTGAAAAAATATGAAAAGGCTTGATATTTGTGTTCTGAAAAGAAAACTCAAGTAAAGAGAGAGAAATCATCAACTAAAACGAAAAAAAACGATTCCCACCTTAGACTTTGGTTTGTGTAGGACCAAACAAATCCATATGGATCAACTCCAAAGGTCGTGATGTCATGATATCCGTGATTGACTTGAAAGAGGACTTGGTTTGTTTCCCAAGTTTGGCACGCATCGCAAATGCGGTCCTTTTTAAATTTCAAGCAAGAAATTCCTTTCACCAATTCCTTATTGTTTAATCTAGATAGATGGTCAAAAGAAATGTGGTCTAATCTCCTATGCCACAACCAAGAGTCATTACCGAGGGCTTTCAAACAAGTAGCATTACATAGCATATTAGACCTGTCAATCATGTATACATTGTTTTCATGAAATCCAAAAAATATACATATATTGGATTATCTATCAATAACTCTACATACTAGGTCATCAAAAACACATTAAAATCTTTGTCACAAAGTTGACTCATACTCAAGATATTTATTTGAGGCCATCACTAAAACAACATTTTCTATTAAAGGAGATGTACCGAGTTTAACATTACCAATACCATGATCTTTCCTTTGGCGTCATCTCCAAAGGTGACGATGCCACCTTCATGGTATCTTGATATGGTTGCGAAGTTGTTGATATCCCAAGTCATGTGCCTTGAGCAACTACTATCAAGATACCACAACTCCTTACGTCGTTGGGTTTTAGAATGTACCTATATCATTTAACAAATTTGTTGACTTTGATACCCAAACTTTCTTGGGTCCTTGAATTAGTATTCCGAACCCAAACATGATTATGCGATGCATTAATCCTATCATAGCAAAATTTAACCAAATGACCTTTACGGCCACAATATGTGCATGCATATACTTTACCATACATGAATGCATGATGTGGTGGAGTGTGGCATGTTTAGGGTGCTTAGCGTGATGTAAAGTTATGATTTATGAACATGAGCATGAATAGTATGTGAATGTTTCTTTGGGACATGTTCCTTAGGAAACATAGCCTCTAGTATAGTTTTATCAAATTTACATTTCTTCAAAACTACTCCTAATGAATCAATTTTCTTCTTTAGCAAAGAAATTTCGCTTTCATCAATTTGTGAAAATTTACCTTTGCAAGAAATCTTATAGTCATCAAAATCCTTTTGAATAGAAGAGAGAGTTGAAAACAATTCATCTTTTCTTTTGTGAGAATGAAAACTTTGTGGTTGAGTTATTCATTTTCCTTTTTCATTTCAAGTATCTTTTTAAGAAAATCATAGTTATGAGATAGTTCTTCAAAAGCTTCTCCTAGTTCATCTATAGATAGTTCACAATCAATGGATGTATCAGGAGTTATCTTACTTGTGCTTTCATTTGCCATGAAGCACATGTTGGCGGTGTCGACTTCCTCATCGGATTCACTCTCCGAATCCCAAGTAGCCTTTAAAGCTTTCTTTTTGTATGGCTTCTTGGAGGTGGAGGGTTTGCCTTTGTTTTCCGGACATTCCGCAACAATGTGATCCGGCTTCCAGCAATTGAAGCAAATGATTTTCTTCTCTTCTTTACCTTGCCATCTCCTTTTATTTTGGAACTTTGCTTTGTTGTACATTCTCCGAACGTTCTTTACAAGAAGAAAAAGATCTTCATCATCCTCTTCTTTATCATCCTCGTCGGAATAGGTGGAAGAGCTCTTGAAGGCAATAGCTTTCTTCTTGGGATGAGCCATCTCTTCTCTTGCTTTTCTTTCCATCTCATGGGTCTTGAGATTCCCAATGAGACCGATAAGCTCCATTTCTTCCTTGTCATTGAGCTCCTTCAAAGTTGTGGCTTTGACTTCCCAAGGTGGAGGGAGTGCACGAATGATCTTCTCACTTTCTGGTCGTTGTCAATGCCGTCACCTAAAGAAGAAAGTCTATTAGTAATCTTTATAAATTTAGTAACCATATCATCTATGGTTTCATTCTCTTGCATAGAAAGTTTTCATATTGGGAACGAAGAAGGTCGATTTTTGCCGTCTTACTTGTGAGATTCCCTCATGAGTGACAAGTAAGTGAGTCCAAATCTCATATGCGGATTTGCAATGAATGACTCTAGAAAATCATCGTCATTAAGAGCTTGAAGCAAGACATAGTGTGCCCTAGCATTAGCGTCAAACTCTTTCGTGACAATATTGGACCAAGTGTCCTCATCACCAAGGGGTGCACTAAAAGGTTTGTTCACCGCCTTTGCAACCCGGTTCCCTAAGGATTACAAAAACACGGTCATCTAACCTTCCATATGGGAAAGTTAAGGCTATTAAATTTGGGTGGGGTCTTAATTCCTTCGGCCATTTTTACTAAGTGTATGAGGATGAAAAATGAATATAGTGATTAGCAATATAGGATTTCTCTAAGGTTGTTAAGCAAAGAGCCTAGAGACCAAAGCACTGATACCAATTGAAAAACACCTAGAGGGGGGTGAATAGGTGTTAATGCTAATCTAATGATCTTTTTAAAACAAGTATGTATGTATGATACAACTGGTCAATCAAAATAAGAAATTGAAGCCGAATTCCCGTGAAGGGCTCTAGAACTTCTCATCTTGATTCCTCTAAATTATGAGTTGAGGTACGTAATTGCTTTCTTGTTGAGATGAGTAAAGACTAAAAAATGCAAGTGAATGAAATGGAAGCAATGAAGTGCAAGCAAGAGTATCACAAGATAAAATATAAAGCAATGAAAAATAATAAGGAAACCAACCGCAAACACAAGTAATTTATTTCGAGGTTCGAGCCACTGCTCTACGTCCCCGCCTCCACCACCGTGAAGGATTTCTACTAAATCCGTAAAGGGAATTATAAGAGGTCTACACAAGACCGGAGTACTGAACTCCCACCATTCCAACCTCTACACAAGAGGGATCTCAACACAAGAAAAATACATGTAACAACGTGATCAAGAAGACCACAAACTTCTCTCTTACAACTCCTTATAGAATGGGAAAAGACTTTTGGCTCAAGAAGTGAAGTGAGAAAATTCAGTTGTAAAGAAGTAAAAGAGCTTGAAAACACTGAAAAATTTTAACCAAGAATGCACTTTAGAAAGTGAGAACTTTGAAAACTTTTCTTTCTTTTTAGAAACTAAAACAATGGAATTTTTCTTGATTTTAACAAGGGACCAATGCCATCGATTTATAGGGATTTGCCATGAGTAAATCATCATTTAAACTAGGTTAATAGGTCAGGAATTAGCCTCCAAAAATTCAGAGATAGCTGACACAAACATCACAATCAAATCCTGAAAACAAATCTCAGAAAACTAGCCGTCAGGGCTGCTGGCGGGTGACGGTCGACCGGCAGTCTAACTGGCAAACTAGCCGTTGGACTCGGTTGACCGGTCGGTCGACCGGAGGCTAAACAAAAAGCACAAGTTTGTTCTGTCGGTCCACTATCCCGGTCGACCGACAAAACCCGAGAGCAAGGGTCAGTCAGTCGGTCGACCGGTCCGGTCGACCGGCAGACGTGCACAAACGTGCACGCCAAAACCACAAGGCCCGGTCGGTCGACCGCCCGGTCAACCGTTAGGCTTGAAACAGTATTTTTATAGGAAAAATTTTGAACTTAGAAGAATTTTTAAATATTTTTAAATGGCTAGATGATTAAGTAGCAAGCTATAAGGGTTGGTATACATGACATAAACAAGATGTAAAAATATAAAATATTTAGAGACATGTATATCAACCAAGACTTGTACCTAATTCAACTATCCAAAACAAAAAAACCGTATTTTAAAAAAAAATTAAAGTGGTGTGTGGTTTCTTGAGCCAACTTATCATAACCTCATTCTTTAACAAACTAATTCTTATAACGGTTCTAGGTGACTAAAGTTCTTCAAGTTAGGGCTTCTCCATATGCAAGCTTGAATCCTTGAATCCGAATTGAATCAACTTTGTTGACACTTAAAAAAGACAAGATTCTCATTGGTCCGAACAATGTCTAGCGACAGACAAGCTGAAGACCAGTTTTCATCCACCTCCAAGGGACAAGGAAGCGGTTTGGACTCCACTGATCCAGCAAGCAGACAGTGAACCCGGATTGTTTCTAAACAGACCTCAGCAGGTCTAAAATGCTAGCATTTAGCATTACATTAGCCCAAGGAGATAGCCTCGTTTGAGAGGCTAGCATCATCCAGAGCATCGCCAGGAAGCTAACTGATAGCTTCGCCGAAAAGCCTCTTTTCGGACCTCGCCAAGAGTTGCCTCTAGCTCCGCTATGAGCTTCAAAGCGGGCAGCTCCGCTATTAGTTTGCTATGGTCAACCTTTGACCAATCAAATCTCCTGATAAGATCGGATCCAAGCAAATCAAATCCAATCGGGATTCAAATATGGCAGGTGATTGCCGCAATCTCTTGACTCTCTTGAAACGAGTAAGAGGATCAAGAAAATCCTTCAACGGTATGGAAGGGATCAAAACAAATCGGAAAGATCAACCGACTTGCCATTTTCTAGCTCCGCAGAAGCTATCCTAGCCTCGCAGCAAGGCTACTTTCCAGATTTAACAGATTCGTTCAATCTGTTTCCATATCTTCAAGGGGACGATATACCCTTGCTCTCCCTATAAATAGCCCGCCCGGGGCACAAGGGGAGAAGGCTTCGAAGGGGAATCCAAGATCGGCGATCAATCAAAGTGGGCTTCTGCTCCCAAATCAATCCTCTGCTGATCAGAGAATCGGACTTCTTCATAACGCACCGTGCGTTCTCTAATTCAGAGACCTTTCAGGAGAAATACTTCTCTTTTTAGGGTGGTGATACCCTAACAACCTCTTTTCCTCAAGGAATCTCTGAACCAGGCGAGAGGAATTCCTCACAGAAGGCAGTTTGAGAAGTAGCAAGAGGGTTTCTACCAATCCTCTATTCTCTGATTCCCGGAACCAGGCGAGAAGGGAATCTCATCGCTCGCATCGTCAAGGACAAAGTGGTCGCGCGCTGACCAGACTCCTATCGGCACACTTCTCCAGAATCTCTGAGGAGATCTACTTGTAATCTTTTTAAGAATACTTGTAATTTAGCTCCTCAAACTCTTTTTTGTAAGTTTTCCCTTTGCAAACTAATGGAAAACAGATGGCGACTCCGCTGGGGACTGTATTCTCCTCTGCTGAGAATCAAGTGTCGCAATGTGACGAACAGACCTTCGGGTCTATCTCTGAATTCAGAAAAGCCGGTGCAGCCAGATCTTCTCTGGCTAAATCTTCAAGCAAAGTCTCTGCGGAGACGGAAAAGGTTCTCTGCAAACCTGCCGCAGTTCTCTGGCGCAACAAGGAAACATGTCCGCAGCCCAGATCCTGCACTTTTAAGAACCTGGTTATCCAGATCGATCAAGGAAGATTTGAAGAAGTCCTCTCTGGGAGTGGCCTGACGCTTCGAGCGCGGAAGCACAGAAGGTCTTCATGACCAAGGTTACAAATTAGAAACCAGAGGTAGAATTTTGCCAGCACCCCACAGCCCCGCTTGTGGCTATTCAGGTTCCTTGCGAACCTAGGCGTCCCCTGTCAAGGCTGATATGGAAGCCTAAACAGAAGTCTTCAACCGAAGCTCTCGGTGTAGTCATGCCGAGACTGCGCCTCTCCCTCCCGCGAAGAAAAGGGTAAGATGCCCGTCTGCCCTAGCGATGCTGCCAGCCATGAAGTCACGACGGCAATCATACCGTCACCTGAATCAAGGGCAGCAAAGCCTTCTGTCAGCCTCGCTTTCACAAGCAAAGCTATTGTACCACAACGAATTCACTGGGTTCGCGGCCGAGGCTAAGACCGCAGTGTTATCTGAGATTGATCCCCTTCGCAGTAGAATAGCGGGCAAAGCACCACAACGTGCTCCGCTCCCCAATTCATCAAGCACTAAGCTCGCACCTGTCGGCGAAGCTAGCGCCAAAGTACTATTCAGTACTAATCCCTTCTGCAGGGATAAGAAGAACGGAGCGTCATCCCTTGTACGCTCCAGAAAGGCCTCTCCACGGGTTGTTCAGGCTCTGTTGAGCCTAACCTGCGACAATTCTTGGCAAACAAGCGGGAATTGGAGTCTCTCCAAACAACTTCCCCTTGTTGTCAAAGAGGATGCCGACTTGTGACAATCCATTCAGCCCGTTGTCGGCAATATCCAATCAAGGCTGCATCTCCGCACCGTCATCGGTGTTTAACCGGTTGTCCACACATGCCACAAAGAAGCATCATGAAAGGAGTGCTTCGCGAGGCCCAGCCTTCGCGTCCGTCAACATGACCGGAAGAGGACGAGAGCGACACAGGGAAGTCATACATCTGATGATACCCCTTTCGGATCCCCAGATCCAGATTATAGCCCGGGCTTGGGTGAAGTCTTGGTGCAAGAAGAAGGTGTTTTCCGAAACACCAGATCCAGGGTGGCAATACCCTATAATTATGAACAGCCTTCCTCCTCGATGGTCCCAACCGTGCCCACAGCCCAGGCGGTCACCCCAATCATCCGAAGGAGAAGATGAAGACAGCGGGTATGCCTCTTCAGCAACAGTCAGTTCTGTGCGAACGGACAAAGCATCGGTTAATATGGCCGATAACGCCAATGACGACCTTCGTCGGCGTTTGGAAGCTCAGGAGCAAACCTCCAGAACTCAGCAAGAGGCCCTAGACAACGTCCAACGGGTGCTTGCTCAACTCCTCAATAACCGGGACGACGGTGATACCGGGAGCAATCATGATGAGGAAGAACGCCTCAGCAATAATCCGCGTCAGACTGATAGATCCAAAGAAGGCTCTTCACTAGACGCCGAAGTCCTAAAAGGCCTCCACCCAAATTGCATCCCTGGCTCAGAGGGATGAATTAAAGAAAGAAGGGCAGTTCGTCCTTACCCACTGGAGTGGATTCGTGCCATATCCACCGAAGTTCAAGCCACCAACGTTGCACACCTATGATGGAAAGAGCTCGCCAAATCAGCGCACATCTACTATTTCCGGTCTCAGACTGGTAATGTTATAAGCAATAACGCCATCATGGCTAGGCTTTTCATGGGCACCTTAAAGGGGGTGGCATTTGACTGGTTTCGCAGTCTTCCCCGGGCTCTATCAACTCCTGGATCGACCTTAAACTCGGTTCCTTTCTCGTTTCTATGAGGACGATACCGAAGTGACCATGGACAGATTCCTCTCCACTGTGCAGAGGAAGGGCGAATCTGTCCGTGACTACATTGAACGGTTCAGAAACTTATCCTTGATGTGCCCAGCTGGGATGCCATTACCCATGCTCTTACAGACATGCAGACACAACTTCTTAGACCAAGTAAAAGTTCGCATGGGGGCTGTCAAAGCCTACACTTGAAAAGAATTGGTCGAACAAGCTGAGATAGCCGAGAAGTCGGCTAAAAAGTTCGAACCATCCGCCCTAGAGGCAAGTGGGGGTGGAACAACAAAGGGCGTAGCGACCTACCGCAATCTTCTCAAGCTAAGGGCAAAGAGACTATGTCTGTGGAGTTATCCGGAGATGTGCATCGAAGGCCAGGAAGAGCGTCTCCAACAGCCAGAGTCTAAGTTCCCTCCAAAGCAGTACTCCTTCAGAGATGATCAGGTGGTCACGATATTCCATCTGCTCCACAAAGGAAATAAGATGAGCTACCGGATGCTCGGCGTCCTAATGAAGATATAGGGCGCACAAATGACCCCAAATACTGTCTTTATCATAGGATGGTCCATCATCCTACTGACAAGTGCTATTCCTCAAGGACATGATACAAGCCCTAATTGATGCCGGCGTCCTCACACTGAAGACGGAGCAGAAGAAGGTTACTGCCAATATGGTGACCCTTGAATTCGGCACAGCCCAAAAGGTCATGTTCCTGACGGGACTTATCCAGCCCCCACACCGCGTTTGGAATCAAGCATTCTTCAGCCATAGCTAAAGATGACAAGGGTCTCGTCCCCTTGACATTGGAGACAGGGGGAGTTATGTATACACCCTGACCTCGTCCAAGACATACAACGGACGTCGAAGGACTCCAGCAAAAGGGTCAAGTCCTGCAATGTCATCTCTGTCCTGCCAGATGATGACAACCTACTTCGGCTTCCCTCAGTGATTCAGAGGAGAAGCGTGCTTGCACAGCGCAGGCAGATGCGCCTCAACAGACGGGCAACCCGGTCTGGAAAATCATACTTAAGGCAGTATGACAAGTCTACTGACGAGATACAACAGCAAACGACGTCAGTACCAATGCCGACATCCGCTCCAGTCCTGACCAAAGGGGAGAGAAGCCTGAGGAAGTGCGGTTTCGACCATGCGTTGAAGAAACCGTCAGTCCAAGGGTTAGCCACGCCCTTTCGCTTTGATATATTGGCTCACTTAGCCATATCCCGGCTCGTATCACAATACACGAGCTCCTTCATCTCTCTAAAGAGACAAGAGAGGCACTCAGAGATGCGTTAGCCAACTCAGAGTCCTTCTGACATACATGCCTGAGGTGCTTGGTGATGAGATGCGGCCTTTGAAAAAACACCTAGAGGGGGGGTGAATAGGTGTAAGTGCTAATCTAATAAACTAAATGCAAACTAAGTGCGCTAAATGCGGAAGCTAATGCAAATCTTGCAACACACTTAATACAATCCAACAAGTGTAGCCGAATTCCCCTTGCGAGGGCTCTGGACTAACTCCTCTTGATTCCCCTAGATATGGGTTGAGGCGCTATGTGAAGCTCTTGTTGGATGAGTATAGGTGATGCACAAACACACAAGCAATTCAAGTATGTGCACACACAATCAAGCCAAGCAATCAAGGATATAGCATATGAACTAATGCAATGCAATAAGAAATATGCTCAACACAAGCAAGTATGATATGAGATGAAGTATGATGCTTTGCACAAAGTAAATGAGAGAGAGTTAGAGAGACAATGGGAGCAATCGCAACCACCAAGATTTGTTTCGAGGTTCGAGCACCTTGCTCTACAATCCCCGCCTACACCACCGTGTAGGATTTCCAATCCACCCATAAGGGAGTACCTACTCCTCTCTCAACTTACAAAGCCACCGAGCTACAACAACCACATCCACAACACCTCTACAGAAGAGGCTCACAACCAACACTATCACCTCACACTTGAGGGATACAACTCAATCACCCGATCACCTCTACCGAAGAGGGATTCACAAATAAAAGGGTGTTTACAACAAAGAGGTTTACAACAAACAACCTCAAACTCTTCTCTTTTCTTTTTCCTTATCTTTTTTCACAAAAACAAGATCCTAATAGTTTAGGATGAAGATAGCTCAGTGTGGAAACTAGGTGTTTGGAAAACTAGCAACAAAGAAAATCACTTGGGAAAATCCTTCCAAAAGATATAGAATGAAACCAAGACAAATCTCCCAAAATTTCTTTTCTTTGATTTTTCCAAAAACCTAAAACATAAAGATTGAAGATTAAAGCCCAACACTTTTGAAAACTTGTTTTTAAAACCTCTAGAACCCAGAAATTTTTCTCCTTGAAAAACTTGGCCAAAATCCCCAAAGAGATGGGGTTTATATAGCCCCTATACAAAACTAGCCGTTAGGCTGATGTGGCAGTCCTGACAAACTGCCGGTCGACCGTTCGGTCGACCGCCAACGGTCAGAAATGTGACCGTTGGGCAATAGCGGTCGACCGGCCCGTTCGACCGAAACAAACCGGAGAGCAGAGCTCTCAGACCCGGTCGACCGGCTCGGTCGACCGTCCACTGTACCTAACAGACGTGCACGTCTGTGCACATCGGTCGACCGGCCCGGTCGACCGGCCCTTGGTGCGGTCGACCGTCCCGGTCGGCCCGACCAGCCTGTCAGCACAAAACCAGGTCAGAAAAATTTGGAAAAATATTTTCTAAAAAATCTTTTATCTCTTTTAAAATACCATAAAAATTGTTTTATCATTTATGTTGAAACATAAACATGTGATAAAATTTCAAGACAATATATCAACATATCATTCATTTTTGTGTCTTGCCAATGTTATCAAAAACAAAACTTGTATTTTGTCAACTTGATTTTTCCAAAACATGAATAGGGATACAAAATAAGTTTGTTTACCAAGTTAAAGCATGTATGTATAAATAGAAAACATCTACTATACATATAACATATGTAAACTTGTTTTGATCAACTATTCATAAAAACCAAATATCAAATCATAAATGTGTGTGTTTTGTGTTCACTAGCATAATCAACTAAACTAAGCTTTACAAATGAATCTAAAACTCTATCTAAGCTAGGATACCTAAGTCTTCTTGACGATCTTCATCTTCAAGTAGACTTGCTCCAAAACTCCGTGATTCTCCAAGTGCAAAGGTATGATCTTTAAGCTTTGGCACCGAATCATCAAGAATAGCTTCTAATCATCTTGTTGAAGCTAATCATCAACTAATATCCTGTTAATGATCTGAACTTAGAAACACAGAATATTAGTAAACATAACAACATGAGTGTTGATCATCATCAAACTAGAGTGGAAGGCCATTGGGCCAACAATCTCCCCCTTTTTGATGATGACAAAACTCATGGAGTTATATATGCATGATTAAGATAGGCTTCAAGGAAGCTCCCCCTTAACTCATGCATAGGGATAAACAATAAATTATGCAATGAATATTAAACATGAACATGCTATGCATAAACAATAAATGGTTCTAGATATCAAATGGAATATTAAAACAAAATAAGCTCTAGATACCATTACAAAGCAAACTCTATAAATCAATTAACTTAATATTCTTGAGATTCTTGAGCTTAAAACATAATATATGCATAAACATAAGCATGCATATAAAACTTCATAAATCTTTCTCCCCCTTTTTTGTCAATCATCACAAAGGGGTAATCAAAACCATAATATAAAACGAGGGGTAAAAATCTTTCTTCCCCCTTTATGTCAAACAAAACAATAAAAGACATGTTTCTCCCCCTTTTTGTCTAAAACAAAAACAAAATCAATAAGGGGTGACTACAAACATGATATCAATTAAAAATATGTCATGAAGCATCTTGATACCAATAAACAAGAATCAATATATTTTATATGCTATATACATTCATGAAGAGGAAGACGCTAATTTAGCTTCCCTACACATATGCATTACATGAAGAAGGGATGACAAGCCCCAATTCACATAACACATATTATGTAATGCATAAGAGGAGATGTGAAGCTCCCCTACACACGTATATCATATAAAGAAGAGTTGTCAAGCTCCTCAATTTATAAATATACTCAACATGAATCTATATGTAAGAGAGATGTTAAGCTCTCCTTGCATATAGGAAATACAATCAAAACTTTGAATATTTTCTTTAAACAAAATTTTGAAAATACAATTGTAATTAAAGATAAATCTTGAATTCCTA
>JAVJIF010017159.1:0-88223 GCA_038442645.1 Agave tequilana | reverse complement strand
CCGGTCGACCAGCTCTGGCTTACGGTCGACCGTCCCGGTCGACCGCCAGAACCTGGCAGCCAATTTTCTGGGTCAGAAAAACATGTTAAAATATTTCTAATAAATCCAATAAAATCTTGTAAAAATCCCCAAAAATAGTTTTATCATTTTGCATTGATATATAAACTTGGTGATAAAATTTCAACTCAAATATCAAGCATATGAAACTATTTTTGTGTCTTATTCATTTTTACCAAAACCAAAAACTGTATTTATCAAACTTGAATTTTCAATAGGAAATCTGATTTTTCCTAAAACTCATTGAAATACAAAAACATGATATTTAAGCACATTGAAGCATGTTGCATATGGACATAGGTCCAATATACAAGAAACAAATATATATCATAGTTTTTGTCTTTAATTCCAAAAAAATATGTTTTGTTAAAAATACCAAAACATAAAACTACATGAATAGGTATGTCAAACTAAGTTTGTATAAGTCATGTAAGTATGTATGTATATAGAGCACATCTAATATACATAAAAATAAAGTAAACTTGTTTTGATCAATCTATTCATGAAAACCAAATCCAAAACATAAAACTTGTGTGTGTTGTGAACTTGAGCATATCAACTATCTAATCTTTACAAATGGATCTAAAACACGCTAAAGTAGGATACCTAAGTCTTCTTGACGATCTTCATCTTCAAGCCGACTCGGTCCAAAACACCGTGATCCAAACGAGGAAGGCTATGTTTGATATTGATGCTCGGGCTCTTGAATCACCATGTGAAAGCTTCCAAAACATCTTGTTGAAGCTATCACCAACTAATATCTTGGTTAATGATCTGAAACTTAAACAACACAAGATTATTAGTAAACATAACTACATGAGTTAATCATCATCAAAACTAGAGTGGAAGGCCTTCGGGCCAACAATCTCCCCCTTTTTGATGATGACAAAACTCATGGAGTTATATATGCATGGATTAAAGTTAAGCTTCAAAGAAACTCCCCCTTAACACATGCATAAACAAACAAACATAAATATGCAATGAATATGAAACATGAAACATGCACAGATATGCATAAAACAATAAAACATGTTTTTATACCAATTGAAATTTTCAAAAACAAACATGCTCTAGATACCAATTAAATTAAATAAAACATGCTCTAGATACCAATTAAACTTAATATATGCAAAACATAAATATGCATATAAAACTCTCAAATAATTCTCTCACTTTTTGTCAATCATCAATAAAGGGGTAAAAGAAAAAGCAAAACAATAAAATTTTTCTCCCCCTTTTTGTTCGAAACAAAGAATCAACAAAGGGGTCAAAAATAATAAAAACAATGTTCTCCCCTTTTTGTCTAAAACAAAAAGAATATCAATAAGGGGTTACAATCAATTAAGATATCAATTTAAATATATGTCAAAGATAACATCTTGATACCAATGAAAGTAAACATAGATCAATAAATAAATGGTATATGCTATACACATTCATGAAGAGGAAGACGCTAAGTTAACTTCCCTACATACATGCATTATATAAAGAAAGGATGACAAGCCCTAATTCACATAACACATAATATGCAATGCATAAGAGGAGATGTGAAGCTCCCCCTACACACGTGTACCACATAAAGAAGAGTTGTCAAGCTCCTCAATATAAGATACACTCAACATGAATCTATATGTAGAAGAGATGTTAAGCTCTCCTTGCATATATGCAATATAAATCAAAACTTTTGAATATTTCCTATTAAACAAAATTTTGAATTTTCTCAATAAAATAATTTGATACCAATTAAAAATGTGTCAAAGTAGTGCATCTTGATACCAAATTGAAATTATTATTTTCTATCATAAAGCAAGGGAGTTGAAATACAAATATCAATAGAAATATGAAAGTCGAATTTTCTCCCCTTTATGAAATACAAACTAAACACATGCATAAGCTTGTTTAAGAATACCAATTGAAAACCAATCAATTGAAATATGATAGTCATTAGCAATTCAAGCTTAGCATAAACAAAATATATATATGTATGAAAAATTAGATACCAATTGAAATTGATACTCTTTGAAGTGCAAGCATACATATACAAAAAATATATGGGTATACAAAAATGTCAATATTGATACCAATTGAAAGAATCCAATGATACCAATTGAAACAACAATAATATCAAGTGTATATCTCATATTTCCTAGCCTCCCAACCATGTTCAAGTTTAAAATGATTTTCACTATAAAGCATACATGAGCATGATCTCCCATCCAACCACCCTTAGAAGGTAGGGGTTTTCAAAAATAGGTTTAAAATTATAGTATGTTTGAAAACTCTACCAAAACGAAGAATACGAACTAGTCAAATGAAAACTTGTTAACTAGTACGAAATCCTTCAAGCAAGGAATAAATCAAAAATATTTTCAAGAGACAAGAAATCCACATGATATCCAACACTCAGTCAATGAAGCATAAATATGACTCATGAAAACAAAACATGAGCAAACATGAAGGTGAGTGTACAAATACAATGTGAAGAACATGATCATGAAAATATTCAATTAAGCTCAATATTCCTTTAAAACAAGAAAATCATCAAAAATTATTTAAGCTTCAAGGCATATGTATGTCTTATACAAACTAAAGTATACATACATATCCAAACACAACGAGTCCACAATAATATATGCATGAAGGCACGTGGCTCAAAGGATGTATATGTATAATCAATATTTTAGACAAGATGGACATATACATGAAGTTAAACAAGAAATCATAAAACAAATTCAAAAATGGGAATACAAGTTTAAAATGCATGGATCATCAAAACTAGACTATACTAGCACATCTAATGGGTTCAAATAAGCATTCAAGCACAAACATATATAGATTTATTTATGGCCCACTATATGCACAAATATATACCTAGTCTTAATGAAAACTAACATTTAAACATATATTCAAAACATGAAGCATAAAAATAAGATATAAATCATCATGATAAATATAAACATGATTATTATGTAAATTCACATGTTATTAGAGCTAAGATAAATATAATAGCTAAACAAAGGTGAGAACACTAAAATAATGGTCCATATTAAACATGGGTGTCTCAAAAGGCTATACATGCATGTCAAGGATCTAATAATCATGGCATTTTTATAATAATCTAAAAACATCAAAACATGCTACAAATAATGAACATGAAAAGTATGCATAAATAGATAAGGAGTAAGAGACTGTTACCAAAACCTATGAGGCAACTTCTCCATGTCTTCAAAACACGGTGGTCCTCCCACCAAACTTCCCTTGAAAGTGATGCATCCAAATAGTCTCCTTTAAGCTCGGAACGCATCCACTCCAAGGTACCGCTACTTTCACGTCATGTGAGAGCCCACTCCTACATCAAAAACAAGAGGGGTGGTCTTTGGTACCCATACTCTTTTGGGTCCATGGGGGTTAGTACCTTCTCTAACCCAAACAAAATTATTTGCTAAATTTGAAACATGTATACGATCATAGCAAAATTTAGCAAGGTGGCCCTTACGTCCACAATGTGTACAAGTGTACACATGAGCATACAAGTGATGATGGTGTCCGTGAGGAGCATGTGTATGCCGTGATGGGTATGCATGTAAAGATGGAGCTTGTTTCTTTCGAACCAAGGATTCCAAGCGTGTATGACTCTTGGCACATTGGCTCAAAGTGGAGCCCAAACAATCCACTCTCTTCTTCAACAACAAAAAATCATCATTAATCCTAGAAGAAGAGGTACATGAAATAGGTAGACTAGATGAAGAAGCTACACTAGCATGGCAAACATGTAAATCAATATTATTTTTCAAAAATTCATTTTTCTTTAAACAAATTTCTAATTCTTTAGAAATAAAAGCAATTTCATTTTTCAAAGAATCATTCTCTTTTATAACAAAACTAACTTTTGAAGACAAGTTTTCATTTTTCTTCAAATTGATTCACAATTATTTTTATTTTTTAAAAATTTATTTTCTTTTATGGCAAGTTCTAGTTGAGATTTTAATGAATCCCTTTCATTAGAAATCTCAACCTTCTCTTGCAAAACAATATCAAGTTTAGAAATCAAATTTATTTTCTTCTTTTAAAACAAGACTATCATTTTTCAATAGTTTGTATTTGGAAATCAAATTTTCACAATTTTTAGCAAGTTCATCATTCATAGCTTGAGCTTCTAAACATTCGTTGCAATATGAATTAGAACTAGCATCTAGTTGAGTGTCCGAGTGTACCTCAAGGGAGTCATTCCCTTGGATCATGAAGCAATGTTCTTCGGACTCATCTCTGTTGCCCGAAGGCCTTCCTCTCTAGTTTGATGATGATTAACTCATGTAGTTATGTTTACTAATAATCTTGTGATTTTAGTTTCAGATCATGTAACAAGATATTAGTTGGTGATTAGCTTCAACAAAAGAGTTTTTGGAGCTTTTCATGGTGATTCCAGTGCCCGAGCATCAAGATCATACCTTTGCACTCGGTGGATCACGTTTGGGATCGAGTTAACTTGAAGATGAAGATTGTCAAGAAGACTTAGGTATCCTAGTTTAGTTTAGTGTGTTTTAGATCCATGTGTAAAGATAAGAATAGTTGATATGCTCAAGTGCACAACACACACAAGTTTTATGTTTGGAATTGGTTTTCATGAATATATTGATCAAAACAAGTTTACTTTATTTTATGTATATTAGATGTGCTCTATATACATACATGCTTAACTTTTAAACAAACTTATTTTGACTATCCTATTCATGTAGTGAAAAATCAAAGTTTGATAAAATACAGTTTTGGTTTTTGGTAAAAATGTTAAGACACAAAAATAGTTTCATATGCTTGATATTTGAGCTAAAAATATTATCACATGTTTACATATCATTGCAAAAAGATAAAACTATTTTGGGTATTTTTACAAGAGATAAAAGAATTTTAGAAATATTTTTAACATGTGTTTCTGTCCCAGATTTGTGGCTGACAGGCCAGGTCGGCCGATCGCACGGGTCGACCGCACCAAAGGCCGGTCGACCCTTACGGCCGACCGACGTGCACAGGCTTGTGCACGTTTGGCAGTCTCAGGGACGGTCGGCCGGGCAGCCGACCGGACCAGAGAGCTTTGCTCTCTGTATCTGGGCGGTCGGCCGAGCGGCCGACCGGATCAGAGAGTCTGCTCTCTGTATCTGGGCGGTCAGCTGTGCGGTCGACCGGGTTGCCCAACGGTCACATTTCTGACCGTTGGCGGTCGGCCGGCCGGCCGACCGCTAGGCCTGTCAGGCTGACAGATCAGCCTAACGGCTAGTTTTGTTTTGGGGCTATAAATACCCCATTGCTTGGTGTTTTTAACTAAGATTTTAAGAGCCAAAATTTCTCTGATATTCAAGTGTTTTAAATAAGTTTTCAAAAGAGTTTAAGTGCCAAAAAGATCTATCTTTATTTTGTTTTAGGTTTTGGAAAAATTCAAAGAAAAGAGTATTTTGGGAGATTTGTCTTGATTTTCATTTTCTATCTTTTACAAGAGTTTTCCCAAGTATTTTTCTTTGAGTTTTTATTTTCCAAACACCTAGTTTTCCACACTTGAGCTATATCTTCTATCCTATTCTATAGGATCTTTGTTTTGTGGAAAAGAGAGATTGTTTGTGGTTGAAAGAAACCACTTGTTGTAAACACCCTTTCTCTTGTTGTATCCCTCTTTGGTAGAGGTTGATCGGGGTGATTGGCTTGCTCCCTCTTTGGTAGAGGTTGAGGCTTGTGGTTTACTCCCTCTAGTGAGAGGTGGAGATTGGTTGTACCCTCTTCGGTAGAGGTGTTTGTTGGTTGTTGTTTGGCTACGGGCCTACCCCTCGGTTGTGAGGCGGTGTGTTGAGAGAGGAGTTTGGTACTCCTTGTGTTGTAACAAATCCTCCTCGGTGGAGGTTCCCTCGGTGGGAGATAGTAGATTGGAAATCCTTCACGGTGGTGAAGGCGGGGATGTAGAGCTAGGGGCTCGAACCTCGAAACATATCTTGTTGTTAGCGTTTGATCCATTGTCTCCCAACTCTCTCTCTCTCTTTATTTTGTGCAAAGCATCATTCACATCATTCATATCATTCATATCTATTTACTTGTGTTGTGCCTTGCATATATTCATATTGCCTATTCATCTTATATGCTTGGTTGTTTATGTATGCCTCACTTGTACTTAACCACAAGAGCTTCATATAACACCTCAACCCATATCTAGGAGAATCAAGAGGAGTTAGTCCAGAGCCCTTCACGGGGAATTCGGCTACACTTGTGTGTTGTATTAAGTGTGATTGCAAAATTGTTTTAAGTTTTCGCATTTAGCGCATTTAGTTTAAAGATTAGCATATCACCTATTCACCCCCCCTCTAGGTGATTTTC
Source organism: Agave tequilana (assembly GCA_038442645.1). Classification (NCBI taxonomy): domain Eukaryota; kingdom Viridiplantae; phylum Streptophyta; class Magnoliopsida; order Asparagales; family Asparagaceae; genus Agave; species Agave tequilana. The sequence goes on along the minus strand of JAVJIF010017159.1, from coordinate 81,812 downwards.
AATTGGTATCAGAGCATACGCTCCTGATACTTAGGCTTAACATCCTAGGAGTGAGACCTTTGTTTGCTAATCTATTGTTTTCATTTGCTTGTTTGCACACTCATATAGTTTACCATGGACTTCATGACCCCACCTAGTTTTGACCCTTCCAACATTGTTGTTTGGAAGTATAGGATGTCCATGTACCTAAAAACCCTAGGATTGTATGTTTTCCTTGCCGCTACCAAGAGATGTTATCTTGGTGACCGCAATCATATAGGGGCCAATGCATTAGCCCTTGAGACTATTAGAAGCACATTAAATAAAGAATATCTTATACTTGCTTCTAACTTTGATTCCGCATTTGCAGTGTGGAATATGTTGACAACCACAACCACCACCTCCGAGCTTCAATTGCAAATCCAACCGGAAGAATCTAGTGGAGAATCTGAATCTCAATGCTTCATGGTCCAAGGGAATGACTCCCTTGTGGTACAATCGGAAACTCAACTAGATAGTTTTGATTCTAGTTCTTCATGTGATGATTATATTGATGCCCATATTTTGAATGAAGAACTTTTCATAGTTTGTGAAAAACTAATTGAAAAATATAATGTTTTGAAAAAAAAAAGTCTAAGCATTAATAGTGAAAATAAAAATTTGATTGCTAGACTTGATATTGTTTTGCAAGAGAAGGTAGAGATTTCTAATGAAAGGGATTCATTGAGATCTCAACTTGATCTTGCACTAAAAGAAAATAAATTTTTGAAACCTAAAAATGATTGTGAAACACTTTTGAAGAAAAATAAAAATTTGTCTTCAAAAGTTGATTTTGTTTTAAAGGAAAATGTTGCTTTGAAAAATAAATAATTTCTATTTCAAATGATTTAAATGTTTGTTTGAAAAAGAATGATTGTTTGCAAAATAAGATTGATGCACATGTTTGCCATGCTAGGGTAGTATCACACACTTCACCTATTGCATGCCACAGTTCTTCTTTGATTAACATTGATATATCCATGCTTAAGAAGAGTGTTGATTGTTTGGGCTCCACTTTGAGCCAATGTGTAGTGGGTCATACACGTTTGGAATCTTTGTTTCGAAAGAAACAAGTTCCATCTATGCATGCACACCCTCCACGGCATACACATGCTCCACACGGACACACCCATCACATGTATGCTCATGTGTACACTTGTACACATTGTGGACGTAAGGGCCACCTTGCTAAATTTTGCTATGATCGTATACATGTTTCTAATTTAGTAAATAAATTTGTTTGGGTTAGAGAAGGGACTAACCCCCATGGACCCAACAAGATACGGGCACCAAAGACCACCCCTCTTGTTTATGATGTAGGTGTGGGCTCTCACATGACGTGAGAGTAGCGGCACCTTGGAGTGGATGCGTTCCGAGCTTCATGGAAATCAATTGGATGCATCACTTTCAAGGAAGTTTGGTGGAGATGACCACCAAGTTTTGGAGACAAGGAGAGTTGCTTCTTCGGTTTTGGTGACAATCCTTTACTCCCGTTTTATTTACATGCTTTTCATATTCATTGTTTATAGCATATTTCATTGTTTATTGATTATTATGTCAATGCCATGCTTATTAGATCCTTGACATACATGTATAGCCCTTTGAGACACCCATGTTTAATATGGACCATTATTTTTGTGTTCTCACCATTTGTTTAGCTATCATGCTTATCATAGGTTTAATAACATGTGAATTTTCATAATAATCATGTTTATGTTTTTCATGTTGATTTATATCGCGTTTTATGCTTCATGAGTTGATTACATGTTTAGATGTTAGTTTTCATTAAAACTTGGTATATACTTGTACATATAGTGGGTCACAAATAAATCTATATATGTTTGTTCTTGAATGCTTATTTGAACCCATTAGATGTGCTAGTATAGTCTAGTTTTGATGATTCATGCATTTTAAACTTGTATTCCCATTTTTGGATTTGTTTTATGATCATGTGTTTTCATTTCATATATATGTCTATTTTGCCAAACTTTAAGATATACATGTATACCCCTTGAGTCATTTGTTTTTCATGCAAATCTTTATTATGGACTCAAATTGTGTTTAGGGATATGTATGTATACTTTTTGTGTTGACAAATCATACATATGCCTTGAAATGAAACTTGTTTTAATGGAATTTAAAGTTTCATGTTTTTGTGTTTATATTTAACTTCATGTATATGTCCTTTTATCCAAATTATTATTATACATATACATCCTTTTGAGCCACGTGCCTTAATGCATATATCCTTGTGGACTCGTTGTGTTTGGATATGTATGTATACTTTAGTTTGTATAGGACATACATATACTTGAAGATTAAATAGTTTTAATGATTTTCATATTTTCATGTTTCAAGGAATAATAAGCTTATTGTCCATCCTTCATGATTATATTCTTTACATCTTACTTGTACACTCACATTTATTATTTACTCATGTGTTTATTTTCATGAGTCATATTTATGCTTAATTGATTATGAGTGTTGATTATCATGTGGATTTCATGTTTCATGAAAAATAATTTTGTTTTATTCCTTACTTGAAGGATTTCGTACTAGTTTACAAGTTTTTCATTTAACTAGTTACGGTATTCTTCATATGGTAGAGATTTTTAAACATACCTTATTTTTCAAATCTATTTTTTTTGAAAACCCCTACCTTCCACGGGCGGATGGATGGGAGATCATGCTCATGTATGCCTTATAGTAAAAATCATTTTAAACTTGAACATAATTGGGAGGCTAGGTAATATGAGATGTATACACTTGATCATTATTGTTGTTTCAATGGTATCATTGAAATTCTTTCAATTGGTATCAATATTGACATTTTTGTATACTAATATTTTTTTGTATATGTATGCTTGCACTTCAAAGAGTATCAATTTCAATTGGTATCTAATTTTCATACATATATATGTTTTTATTTGTGCTTATTATATTCATATATCTTAGAGCACAAATTTTGATCATGATAAAACTTGTTTTATAATGACTATTTTGTTTCAATTGACTAGTTTTCAATTGGTATCCATATACAAGCTTTGCATGTTTTATTTGGTAATTCATAAAGAGGGAGAAAAATTGTATTTCATCTTTCAATTGGTATTTGATTTCCACTCCCATACTTTATGATTGAAAATTTCAATTGGTATCATATGTTCAAAATGAAAAATATTTACAATTGGTATCAAAATCCTTGTTTAGAAATTTAAAATTTGTTATGTTTAATTTTAATTGGTATCAAGATTATTTTCTTATAATTGGTATCAATGTTTTTATGTTTCCTTTAAATTGGTATCAAGATGCTACTTGACATATTTCAATTGATAGTCACCCCCATTTGTTTTTGTTTTTGTTTTAGACAAAGGGGGAGAACATTGTCTTTATTAACCCTTTTGTTGATTCATTGTTTCGAACAAAAAAAGGGGAGAAAAAATTTATTGATTTAGTTTTGCTTTTACCCTTTATTGATGATTGATTCTTTGTATTAAAAAGGGTGAGAAGATTTTGTCTTGTTTTGATTGTTTACCCTTTGTTGATGATTGACAAAAAGGGGGAGAAAGATTTTGAGTGTTTTATATATGCATATTTATGTTTTGCATATATTAAGTTTAATTTAGTTTAATTTTATTGGTATCTAGAGCATGTTTTGTTTTTGAACATTTCATTGGTATCTAGAGCCTTTTTATTGTTTATGCATGATTATGCATTGTCATTCATTGCACATTTATTGTTTATTTGTTTATGCATGAGTTAAGGGGGAGCTTCTTTGAAGCTTAACTTTAATCCATGCATATATAACTCCATGAGTTTTGTCATCATCAAAAAGGGGGAGATTGTTGGCCCGAAGGCCTTCCTCTCTAGTTTTGATGATGATTAACTCATGTAGTTATGTTTACTAATAATCTTGTGATTTTAGTTTCAGATCATGTAACAAGATATTAATTGGTGATTAGCTTCAACAAAGCAGTTTTGGAGCTTTTCATGGTGATTCCAGTGCCCGAGCATCAAGATCATACCTTTGCACTCGGTGGATCACGTTTGGGATCGAGTCGACTTGAAGATGAAGATCGTCAAGAAGACTTAGGTATCCTAATTTAGTTTAGTGTGTTTTAGATTCATGTGTAATGATAAGAATAGTTGATATACTCAAGTGCACAACACACACAAGTTTTATGTTTTGGAATTGGTTTTCATGAATAGATTGATCAAAACAAGTTTACTTTATTTTTATGTATATTAGATGTGCTCTATTTACATACATGCTTAACTTTTAAACAAACTTATTTTGACTATCCTATTCATGTAGTGAAAAATCAAAGTTTGATAAAATACAGTTTTGATTTTTGGTAAAAATGTTAAGACACAAAAATAGTTTCATATGCTTGATATTTGAGCTAAAATATTTATCACATGTTTACATATCAATGCAAAAAGATAAAACTATTTTGGGTATTTTTACAAGAGATAAAAGAATTTTAGAAATATTTTTAACATGTGTTTCTGTCCCAGATTTGTGGCTGACAGGCCAGGTCGGCCGACCGCACGGGTCGACCGCACCAAAGGCCGGTTGACCCTTGCGGTCGACCGACGTGCACAGGCTTGTGCACGTTTGGCAGTCTCAAGGACGGTCGGCCGGGCGGCCGACCGGACCAGAGAGCTTTGCTCTCTGTATCTGGGCGGTCGGCCGAGCGGCCGACCGGATCAGAGAGTCTGCTCTCTGTATCTGGGCGGTCGGCCTGCGGTCGACCGGGTTGCCCCAACGGTCACATTTCTGACCGTTGGCGGTCGGCCGGCCGGCCGACCGCTAGGCCTGTCAGGCTGACAGATCAGCCTAACGGCTAGTTTTGTTTTGGGGCTATAAATACCCCATTGCTTGGTGTTTTTAACTAAGATTTTAAGAGCCAAAATTTCTCTGATATTCAAGTGTTTTAAACAAGTTTTCAAAAGAGTTAAGTGCCAAAAAGATCTATCTTTATTTTGTTTTAGGTTTTTGGAAAAATTCAAAGAAAAGAGTATTTGGGAGATTTGTCTTGGTTTTCATTTTCTATCTTTTACAAGAGTTTTCCCAAGTATTTTTCTTTGAGTTTTTGTTTTCCAAACACCTAGTTTTCCACACTTGAGCTATATCTTCTATCCTATTCTATAGGATCTTTGTTTTGTGGAAAAGAGAGATTGTTTGTGGTTGAAAGAAACCACTTGTTGTAAACACCCTTGCTCTTGTTGTGTCCCTCTTTGGTAGAGGTTGATCGGGTGATTGGCTTGCTCCCTCTTTGGTAGAGGTTGAGGCTTGTGGTTTACTCCCTCTAGTGAGAGGTGGAGATTGGTTGTAACCCTCTTCGGTAGAGGTATTTGTTGGTTGTTGTTTGGCTACGGGCCTACCCCTCGGTTGTGAGGCGGTGTTTGAGAGAGGAGTTTGGTACTCCTTGTGTTGTAACAAATCCTCCTCGGTGGAGGTTCCCTCGGTGGGAGATAGTGGATTGGAAATCCTTCACGGTGGTGAAGGCGGGGATGTAGAGCTAGGGGCTCGAACCTCGAAACATATCTTATTGTTAGCGTTTGATCCATTGTCTCCCAACTCTCTCTCTTTATTTTGTGCAAAGCATCATTCACATCATTCATATCATTCATATCTATTTGCTTGTGTTGTGCCTTGCATATATTCATATTGCCTATTCATCTTATATGCTTGGTTGTTTGTATGTGCCTCACTTGTACTTAATCACAAGAGCTTCATATAGCACCTCAACCCATATCTAGGGGAATCAAGAGGAGTTAGTCCAGAGCCCTTCACGGGGAATTCAGCTACACTTGTTGTGTTGTATTAAGTGTGACTGCAAAATTGTTTTAAGTTTCCGCATTTAGCACATTTAGTTTAAAGATTAGCATATCACCTATTCACCCCCCTCTAGGTGATTTTCAATCTCTTCTAGATCTTCTCTTCCTTTCGATAATCTTTGGTAGCTCGGGAGAAGTCAAAATGCTCCAAACTGCATAAGCCGAATCATAGTGAGCAAACACATGTAAATAATCTTTATGAAGTGATGCTCTAAGTACCTCTAGGGCTATTGCATTGGCTTTTATATGCTTTCTATCATGAGGGTTGGATTCTTTGGTAATGGCTTTGTAAACTTTACATCCTAGGGCTTATAAATAGATGGACATCCTAGTCTTCCAAACAATGATGTTGGAAGAATCAAACATAGGAGGGGTCATGAAGTCCATGGGTCCAAACTATATGTGTGTAAACAATAAAAGTGTGCAAATGCAAATGATAGATTAGCAAATAGGATCTCACTTCTAGGATGTTAAGCCTAAGTATCATGAGCGTAGGCTCTGATACCAATTGAAAATCACCTAGAGGGGGGGTGAATAGGTGATTTGGCTAATCTAGAAACTAAATGCGGAAGCTAAAAACTATTTTGCAACACACTTAATACAACCAACAAGTGTAGCCGAACTCCCCATGAAGGGCTCTGGACTAACTCCTCTTGATTCCCCTAGATAAGGGTTGAGGTGCTATATGAAGCTCTTGTGGTTAAGTATAAGTGAGGCACACACAAACAAGCCAAGCATATAAGGATGATCAATATGAATCAAATGCAAGGACAACACAAGCATACAAGATATGAATGAATGATGCTATGCACAACACAAATAAAGAGAGAGTCAGAGAGACAATGGATCAAATGCAAACACAAGGATATGTTTCGAGGTTCGAGCCCCTAACTCTACGTCCCCGCCTTCACCGAGAAGGATTTCTAATCCACTAAAGGAGTACCGAACTCCACTCTCAACCTTACAATGTCACTGAGGCAATACACCACAATCCCCCTCTACCGAAGAGGGATTAGGCCCGTAGCCAAAACAACCAAACTCCACCTCTCACTAGAGGGAGCAAACAAACAATCTCAACCTCTACCAAAGAGGGAGCAACCCAACAAGAATAAGGGTTTACAACAAGTGCTCCAAAAAGACCACAAACACAATCTCTTTTCCCACAAATAAAAGATCCTATAGAATAGGATAGATGACATACCTCAAGTGGAAAAACTAGGTGTTTGGAAAACAAAACTCAAAGAAATAATCTTAAGAAAACTCTTGAAGATAATAGAAATGAAGAACAAACTCAAATTTCCCAAAATACTCTTTTCTTTGATTTTTTCAAAAACCTAAAACAAATAAGATTGGAAGATTAAAACCCAAAAACACTTTTGAAAACTTGTTTTAAACACTTGAGAAACTCTGGAATTTTTCTTTTCAAAAATCTTGTACAAAACCCACAAGAAATGGGGTATTTATAGGCTCCCCAAGAAACTAGCCGTTAGGCTGATTTTTCAGCTTGACAGGCCGGCGGTCGACCGCCCGATCAACCGCCAACGGTCATAAATATGACCGTTGGGCTACCGGTCGACCGCCCGGTCGACGCCCGGATACAGAGAGCAAAGCTCTCTGGTCCGGTCGACCGACCGGTCGACCGGCCCATTGCCTGCCTAGACGTGCACAGACCTGTGCACGTCGGTCGACCGACCGGTCGACCGGCTCTGGCTTACGGTCGACCGTCCCGGTCGACCGCCAGAACCTGGCAGCCAATTTTCTGGGTCAGAAAAACATGTTAAAAATATTTCTAATAAATCCAAAAAAATCTTGTAAAAATCTCCAAAAATAGTTTTATCATTTTGCATTGATATATAAACTTGTGATAAACATTTCAACTCAAATATCAAGCATATGAAACTATTTTTGTGTCTTATCATTTTTACCAAAATAAAAAACTGTATTTTATCAAACTTGGATTTTCAATAGGAAATCTGATTTTTCCTAAAACTCATTGAAATACAAAAACATGATATTTAAACACATTGAAGCATGTTGCATATGGACATAGGTCCAATATACAAGAAACAAATATATATCATAGTTTTTGTCTTTAATTCCAAAAATATGTTTTGCTAAAAATACCAAAAATAAAACTACATGAATAGGTATGTCAAACTAAGTTTGTATAAGTCATGTAAGCCTGTATGTATATAGAGCACATCTAATATACATAAAAACAAAGTAAACTTGTTTTAATCAATCTATTCATGAAAACCAAATCCAAAAATAAAACTTGTGTGTGTTGTGAACTTGAGCATATCAACTATCTAATCTTTACAAATGGATCTAAAACACACTAAACTAGGATACCTAAGTCTTCTTGACGATCTTCATCTTCAAGCCGACTCAGTCCAAAACACCGTGATCCAAACGAGTAAGGCTATGTTTGATCTTGATGCTCGGGCTCTTGAATCACCATGTGAAAGCTTCCAAAACATCTTGTTGAAGCTATCACCAATTAATATCTTGGTTAATGATCTGAAACTTAAATAACACAAGATTATTAGTAAACATAACTACATGAGTTAATCATCATCAAAACTGAAGGTACACCTAGAGGGGGGGTGAATAGGTGTAAATGCTAATCTAAGGCTAAATGCAAACTCTAATGCTCTAAAAGCGGAAGCTAATGCAAGTGTTGGACAAACTAATACAATTCAACAAGTGTAGCCGAATTCCCCTTGCGAGGCTCTGAACTAACTCCTCTTGATTCCCCTTAAAATGGGTTGAGGTGCTATGTGAAGCTCTTGTTGGATGAGTATAAGTTAGGCACACACACACAAGCAATCCAAGCAATCAAGGATATAGCAATACAATGCACACAATTAAGCCAAGCAAGTATAGATGAATAGCAATAGAAATATATGCAAGGCAATATGAAACAATGCTCAAAACACAAGCAAGTATATATGATGATATGAATGGATGATGCTTGCACAAATGTAAAAAGAGTAGAGTTGAGAGAAATTGGATCAAACGCAAAGACCAAGATGTGTTTCGAGGTTCGAGCCCCTAGCTCTACATCCCCGCCTACACCACCGTGTAGGATTTCTAATCCACTATAGGAGCCCCTAACTCCTCTCTCAACTTACAATGCCACCGAGGCAATACAACACACAATCCACCTCTACCGAAGAGGGATACGGCCCGTAGCCAACCACAACAAATGCCTCTCCTTAAGAGGCTCACAAACCAATCACCCGATCACCTCTACCGAAGAGGGATTCACAAATAAAAGGGTGTTTACAACAAGTGGTTTCAAAACCACAAACTCTCTTTTCTTTCTTTTTCTCTTTACTTTTCCACACAAAACAAAGATCCTAATAACTTAGGATAGAAGATATAGCTCAAGTGGAAACTAGGTGTTTTTGGAAAACAAGCAACAAAGAAAACACTTGGGAAATTCTTGTAAAAGATGGAGAATGAAAAACAATACAAATATCCCAAATTCCTATTTCTTTGATTTTTTCAAAAACCCAAAACAATAAAGATTAGAAGTTTAAAGCACAAAAACTCTTTTCAAAACTCTTTTAAACTCTACTGAAAACCAGAATTTTTCTCTTGTAAAACCTTAGCCAAAATCCCAAAGGAATGGGGTTTATATAGGCCAAAACAGAAAACTAGCCGTTAGGCTGATGTGGCAATTTTGACAGCCACCGGTCGACCGGCCCGGTCGACCGCCAACGGTCGAAAATATGACCGTTGGGGCTTCGGTCGACTGCCAGTCGACCGACCAACAAGGAGGAAACACAGTTTCCTTCTATCGGTCGACCGACCCAGTCGACCGAAAAGATACAGAGAGCAGACTCTCTATATCGGTCGACTGGGTCCGTGACCCGGTCGACCGACGGACATGCACCGCCTGTGCATATCCGGACACAGCAGCCGGTCGACTGTCCCGGTCGACCGGTCTGCCTGAAATACAGTTTTTCTGGGCAGATTTTTGAGATAGAAAATTTGTAAAAAATCTTTTAACACTTCTAAAAAAAAATCCACAAAAATATGTTTTATCATTTTACTTGAAAACTAAACTTGTGATAAAAATTTCAAGACATATATCAATCATATCAATTCATTTTTGTGTCTTGCCAATTTTATCATAAATAAAACTTGTATTTTTATCAAACTAGATTTTTCCAAAACATGAATAGGAATGTCAAAATAAGTTTGTCTATAAGTCAAGCATGTATGTATAACTAGAAAACATCTACTATACATATAAATCATGAAAACTTGTTTTGATCCAACTATTCATAAAATCACACATTAAAACATAAAACGTGTGTGTTTGTGCACTTGAGCATATCAACTAAACTAAGCTTTACAAATGGATCTAAAACACACTAAACTAAACTAGGATACCTAAGTCTTCTCTTGATGATCTCCATCTTCAAGTAGACTTGCTCCCAAACGCGATCCACCGAGTGCAAAGGTATGATCTTTAAGCTTTGGCACCGGAATCACCATGATAAGCTTCCAAACACCTTGTTGAAGCTAATCACCAACACTAATATCCTGCTAATGATCTGAAACTTAGAAACACAAGAATATTAGTAAATATAACTACATGAGTTGATCATCATCAAAACTAGAGTGGAAGGCCATTGGGCCAACAATCTCCCCCTTTTGATGATGACAAAACTCATGGAGTTATATATGCATGGATTAAAGTTAAGCTTCAAAGAAGCTCCCCCTTAACTCATGCATAAATAAAATAAAAAATATTAAACAATATAAACATGTTATAGTTCTAGATACCAATGAAGTAAGACAAACTCTAAGCTCTAGATACCAATAACATAAACAACACATTCTTAATAAAACTTATTAAAACAAATACATGCATATAAAAGCCAAAAGCCAAATTCTTCTCCCCCTTTTTGTCAATCATCAATAAAGGGGTAAAATTATAAAAACAAATTATTCTCCCCCTTTTGTTCTAAATCAAGAACCAATAAAGGGTTAAACATCAAAACATTGATATCAATTAAAAATATGTCAATGAAGTGCATCTAGATACCAATAGAAATTCAACATGGATCAATAAATCGTATGTGAGATAGACATTCATGAAGAGGAAGACGTTAAGTTAGCTTCCCTACATATATGAATTACATGAAGAAAGGAAGACACGCCCTAATTCACATAACACAAAATACGTAATGCATAAAAAAAGAGATGTGAAGCTCTCCTTACACACGTGTATCTCATAAAGAAGAGTTGTCAAGCTCCTCAATATAGGATACACTCAACATGAATCTATACACATATAGGCAATGTAAGTCAAAACTATTGAAACTTTCATAAAAACAAAATTTTGAAATACCAATTAAAAATACTCAACATAAACATCTTGACATCATTAAGAGAAATATGTTCTTTTAAACACCTGATACCAATTTGAAAACTTTTGAGATCAATAATGTTAAAATATAGTTTCAATTTTAACATAAAGCAAGGGAGTGAGAGTCAAATCCCAATTGAAAAGACAACATCAAATTTTCTCCCCCTTTATGAAATACCAACTAAAATAATGCATAGTCTTGATACCAATTTAAAGTAATCAATTTAAACACAATTGAAACTCAAGCACTAGCATAAACAAAAATATATGTATGAAAATTAGATACCAATTGACATTGATATTCTTGAAAGAGTAAGCATACATATACAAAACTTATATGAGTATACAAGAAGATCAAAATTGACACCAATTGAAAGAGTTCAATGATACCAATTGAAATAACAAGCATGGTATATCTCATATTACAAAGAAGAATTCGAACTAGTTAAAAATGGAAAGTTTTGTAAACTAGTACGAAATCCTTCAAGCAAGGAATAAAACAAGATTATTTTTCATAGAAATGAAAATCACATAATAATCATTACTCTAATCAATTAAGCACAACTCATGAGAAACAAAACATGAGTAATAGATATGAGTGTACAAATAAAATGTGAAGATCATAATCATGAAAAATATTTCATTAAACTCAATTATTCCTTTAAACATCAAAATTAGAAAATCATAAAACTAACTAGTTTAATCTTCAATGGCATATGTATGTCTGATGCAAACTAAAATATACATACATATCCAAAACTCAACGAGTCCACTAAAGTATATGCATGAAGGCACGTGGCTCAAAAAGGATGTATATGTATAAGTATAAGATTAGTTTGAACTAGAAAGACATATACATGAGGTTAAACTTATAATACATGAAACATGAAAAACTAAATTTTCATCCAAAATCAATTTCATTTCAAGGTATATGTATGAATTGTCACTACACTAAGTATACATACATATCCCTAAACACAATTGAGTCCATAAATAGATTTTGCATTGAAGGCAAATGACTCAAGAGGTATACATGTATATCTTAATGTTTTGGCAAAATAAACATATACATGAAATAAAAACTCTTATAAATCCAAAAATATGAATACAAGTCTAAAAAGTATGGATCATCAAAACTAGACTATACTAGCACATCTAATGGGTACAAATATGCATTCAAGCTCAAACATATATAAAGATTAATTTGTTTCCCATTATATGTACAAGTATACAACTAGTCTTAATGAAAACTAACATCTAAACATGTAATCAAGTCATGAAGCATTAAAACAAACATGAATACCATATTTTTAAATAAAACACATATAAGATTCATCAAAAATTATTTTATTTGAATTCTAAAATACATAAACATGCAAATGGACATAACAAGTGCAAATGAACGAATCATCAAAACTTAGCTCATACGTGTGCATATAGTGAATACAAGTGAGCATTAAGAACAAGCATATAAGAAACAATTGTAGTTCACTATTTGCACAAGTATAATGCACGTTTTGATAAAATCTACATTTAAACATGTTATCACCACATGAAACATTAAAACAATCATAAAAGAACATCATGATAAAACTAAAACATGATTACTATGTAAATTCACATGTATTAGATTCATGATGTACATTATAGCTAAACAAACGGTGAGAACACTAAATATGAATTCAAGTGAGCATATGTGTCTCAAATACTATACATGTATGTCATGGATCTAATAATCATGGAATTTACACACTAATCCAAAGACATCAAAAATATGCTTAAACAAATGAGACATGCTATAAATAATGATTCATAAAAGCATGTAAACAAATAATATGAGAGTTAGAGATTTATACCAAAACCGATGAGGGCACTTCTCTAATTCTCCAAAATAAGGTGGTCCTCCCACCAACTCTTCCCTTGAAAGTGATGCATCCATATGATTTCCTTTAAGTCCGGAACGCATCCACTCCAAGGTGTCAACACTCTCACGTCATGTGAGACCCCACACCTACATCAAAAATTGGAGGGTGGTCTTTGGTACCCATACCTTCTTGGGTCCATGGGGGTTAGTCCCTTCTCTAACCCAAACAAACTTATTTGCTAAATTTACATTATTTAATCTATCAAAGCAAAATTTAGCAAGGTGGCCATTACGACCACAATGTGTACATGTGTACACATGAGCAAACATGTGAGAAGTGTGTCCGTGAGGAGCATGTGTATGCCGTGGAGGGTGTGCATGCATAAAAGTTGGAACTTGTTTCATACGAACCAAGGTTTCCAAGCGAGTGTGGTTCATGGCACATTGGCTCATAGTGGAGCCCAAACAATCAACCTTCTTCTTAAGCATGGATATATCATTGTTAATCAAAGAAGAAGTGTGGCATGCAATAGGTGTTCTAGGTGAAACTACCCTAGCATGGCAAACATGTGCATCCATATTATTTTTCAAAACAATATTTTTCTTTAAACAAATTTCTAATTCTTTTGAAATAAATTCAATTTCATTTTCAAAGAATGGTTACTTTTTAAAACAAAATCAAGTTTTGAAGTTAAAGAATCATTTTTCTTCAAAACATCTTCACAATCATTTTTATTTTTCAAAATTTTATTTTCATTTAAAGCAAGATTAAGTTGAGATTTTAATGAGTCCCTTTCATTAGCAATCTCATCCTTCTCTTGCAAAACAACATCAAGTCTAGCAATCAAATTTTTATTTTCATTATTAATGCCTAGACTCTTCTTTTTCAACAAGTTATATTTTTCTATTAGTTTTTCACAAACAATAGATAGTTCTTCATTTAAAGCATGGGGATCAACAAAATCATTTGAAGAACTAGCACAATCATTACTATCTAGTTGAGTTTCCGATTGTACCTCAAGGGAGTCATTCCCTTGGACCATGTAGCATTGTTGTGATTCGGATTCTCCACTAGATTCCTCTTCTTGTTGGATTTGGACTTGAAGCTTGGAGGTGGTGGTTGTTGTCAACTTGTTCCATACTGCAAAAGCGGAATCAAGATTAGAAACACATAAAAGATAGTCTTTAGGTAAAGTGCTTCTAATGGCCTCTAGGGCTTGTGCATTGGCCCCTATATGAATGAGGTTACCAAGATAGCATTTCTTGGTAGCCGCAAGGAAAGTATGTAAACCTAGGGTTTGAAGGTAAACGGACATTCTAGTCTTCCAAACAAGAATGTTGGAAGCATCATACATAGGTGGGGTCATGAAGTCCATGATAAACTAAATGTATGCAAACAAGTATTATGCAAACAAGAGATTAGCAAGCAAATGGATCACTCCTAGGATGTTAAGCCTAATATCAGGAGCACTAGCTCTGATACCAATTGAAGGTACACCTAGAGGGGGTGAATAGGTGTAAATGCTAATCTAAGGCTAAATGCAAACTCTAATGCTCTAAAAGCGGAAGCTAATGCAAGTGTTGGACAAACTAATACAATTCAACAAGTGTAGCCGAATTCCCCTTGCGAGGCTCTGAACTAACTCCTCTTGATTCCCCTTAAAATGGGTTGAGGTGCTATGTGAAGCTCTTGTTGGATGAGTATAAGTTAGGCACACACACACAAGCAATCCAAGCAATCAAGGATATAGCAATACAATGCACACAATTAAGCCAAGCAAGTATAGATGAATAGCAATAGAAATATATGCAAGGCAATATGAAATAATGCTCAAAACACAAGCAAGTATATATGATGATATGAATGGATGATGCTTGCACAAATGTAAAAAGAGTAGAGTTGAGAGAAATTGGATCAAACGCAAAGACCAAGATGTGTTTCGAGGTTCGAGCCCCTAGCTCTACATCCCCGCCTACACCACCGTGTAGGATTTCTAATCCACTATAGGAGCCCCTAACTCCTCTCTCAACTTACAATGCCACCGAGGCAATACAACACACAATCCACCTCTACCGAAGAGGGATACGGCCCGTAGCCAACCACAACAAATGCCTCTCCTTAAGAGGCTCACAAACCAATCACCCGATCACCTCTACCGAAGAGGGATTCACAAATAAAAGGGTGTTTACAACAAGTGGTTCCAAAACCACAAACTCTCTTTTCTTTCTTTTTCTCTTTACTTTTCCACACAAAACAAAGATCCTAATAACTTAGGATAGAAGATATAGCTCAAGTGGAAACTAGGTGTTTTTGGAAAACAAGCAACAAAGAAAACACTTGGGAAATTCTTGTAAAAGATGGAGAATGAAAAACAATACAAATATCCCAAATTCCTATTTCTTTGATTTTCCAAAAACCCAAAACAATAAAGATTAGAAGTTTAAAGCACAAAAACTCTTTTCAAAACTCTTTTAAACTCTACTGAAAACCAGAATTTTTCTCTTGTAAAACCTTAGCCAAAATCCCAAAGGAATGGGGTTTATATAGGCCAAAATAGAAAACTAGCCGTTAGGCTGATGTGGCAATTTTGACAGCCACCGGTCGACCGGCCCGGTCGACCGCCAACGGTCGAAAATATGACCGTTGGGGCTTCGGTCGACTGCCAGTCGACCGACCAACAAGGAGGAAACACAGTTTCCTTCTATCGGTCGACCGACCCAGTCGACCGAAAAGATACAGAGAGCAGACTCTCTATATCGGTCGACTGGGTCCGTGACCCGGTCGACCGACGGACATGCACCGCCTGTGCATATCCGGACACAGCAGCCGGTCGACTGTCCCGGTCGACCGGTCTGCCTGAAATACAGTTTTTCTGGGCAGATTTTTGAGATAGAAAATTTGTAAAAAATCTTTTAACACTTCTAAAAAAAAATCCACAAAAATATGTTTTATCATTTTACTTGAAAACTAAACTTGTGATAAAAATTTCAAGACATATATCAATCATATCAATTCATTTTTGTGTCTTGCCAATTTTATCATAAATAAAACTTGTATTTTTATCAAACTAGATTTTTTCCAAAACATGAATAGGAATGTCAAAATAAGTTTGTCTATAAGTCAAGCATGTATGTATAACTAGAAAACATCTACTATACATATAAATCATGAAAACTTGTTTTGATCCAACTATTCATAAAATCACACATTAAAACATAAAACGTGTGTGTTTGTGCACTTGAGCATATCAACTAAACTAAGCTTTACAAATGGATCTAAAACACACTAAACTAAACTAGGATATCTAAGTCTTCTCTTGATGATCTCCATCTTCAAGTAGACTTGCTCCCAAACGCGATCCACCGAGTGCAAAGGTATGATCTTTAAGCTTTGGCACCGGAATCACCATGATAAGCTTCCAAACACCTTGTTGAAGCTAATCACCAACACTAATATCCTGCTAATGATCTGAAACTTAGAAACACAAGAATATTAGTAAATATAACTACATGAGTTGATCATCATCAAAACTAGAGTGGAAGGCCATTGGGCCAACAAAAACTAGAGTGGAAGGCCTTAGGGCAACAAGAAGGTGGTAATTGCTTTTAAACCTATACAATTACTCTATCTGGATATATTTGGTCCTATGAGGACAACGGGTTTTGGTGGCAGAAACTTTTTTTTTTTTGTAATTGCTGATGATTTCTCTCGATTCACTTGGGATTATTTTTAGCACACAAAAGTGAAGCATTTGCCTTATTTTCAAATTTTCCCCAATGTGTTCAAAAGAATGTCATCACTCTATTGTTAAGATTAGTAGTGATCAAGGTGATGAATTTGAAAATAAAAAAAAACATGAATTATTTTGTAATGAGCATGTCATTGATCACACATTCTCTATACGAAGAACACCTCAACAAAATGATGTTTTTGAATAGAATAATCATACGATACAAGAGATAACACAACTTTATTCAACTAATGTGATTTGTCAAAATATTTTTGGGGTGAAGCCGTTAATACAACATGTCATATTTTAAATCATATTTTGATCCGACCAATTTTGAAGAAAACTCTGTAGGAGATTTATTATCAAAAATCTCCAAACATTTCTTACACCTGTGTTTTTGGATGTAAATATTTTATCTAAATACGAAGGATAACTTGAAAAAATTTGATTCAAAATCGGAAGATCATATTTTTCTTGGATACTTCACTTCTAAGAAGACTTATCATATTTTCATTATGCATTTTATGGTGGTTGAGGAATCTATTCATGTTTCTTTCAAAAAATACAAAAATTTGGATCTAAAAAAAGATGATGGTGAGATAGGTACATTGCTGACGCTTTGAAAAAAATGAATCTTGACAACTCAAATAAAGATAGAGAGGATCTTACTCCCCTCAAGAGTGCTTACCGATGAATTCTAGTCATGATTTGCCAAAGCATGGAGATTTGTCAAAAGACAATCTAAAGAAGCAATTGGTAATGCATCAAGAGGGGTTAAGACTAGAGATCAAGCTCAAAGCGGATGTGGTAACCTAACTTTCTTTTCTCAAGTAGAACCTAAAAATATATCTAGTGCACTTGACGATGAGTTTTGGTTTTTGGCTATGCATGAAGAGTTAAATAATTTTGAGGTCACTCCCCAGCCAATGGAATACAATCATCCATCCTCTTGAGATGGTGCATGACTTAACACTAAAATTTCAAGAGCCCATGATAATTTTGAAGAATGTCGAAATCAAGCTAAAAACTCAACGACAAAGTAAGGAGGTTGAAACCTCTAATGCAAGAAGACAGAGATTAGCTCTCGAAGGTGCTCGTGACGAATCCTCATCCAAAGAAAGTCAGTCTCAAGATGACGACGACGAAGATGTCCATCTTGTTGTAAAAATACCTTTCAAGAGAGAGAAGAAATTCTAGAACTGTTCTTGTATCTACAAGAATAGCAGGAAAGAAATGATGAGTTGATACAAGGGATACAACAATAAGAAGAGTATATCAGTAGTTATATCAATCATCATCTGATGAATAGAAAAGTTAACAAAGAATGGCATATACTCTTGGATATCGCGATATTTAAGCAAGGGTTAAGGTCCAATTTCTTAAGAGGATTTTGAAGGTCAAGAACTCTACTTCTTCGTCAGAAATAATCTATAATCTTGAAGAATATGCGAAAATTGAGCGAACAGTGGAGGACCTGTATGGAAAAATACTTCGAGATGATTTGCTAAAGAAAAACAACAAAAGGAAATGATATCAGGCATGGATTGAAAACCATGTTTCCAAACAAAATGGGAATTTTATTCCAAAGAGAAATGGTATCAATATTTCAAGGAGTTACAAAAGGAGACATATGAACGAGCAAAAGGAGAATTCGGGGAGATTTTCCATATCTCTGATGTTAATATCTGGCATTAGGAATCTTGCATTGCTCATGGAGAATTGTCACCCTCGAGCAGAAGTGGTACCTAATTTCTTTTAACAAATCAATTAAGGAAAGGAGAGTAGACGTGGTAACTAACTTCTTCCTCATTTACAGTGTCTACAACTGTCATGTTTGAATCACTTGGCAAATTTATTTGAGTACTAGTTTATATGACTGTTCAAACACAAGCCAACCCCTTAAGAAATGATTCTCATTTGACGAAATGATAATCTTTCTTTAAAAAACAATCAACATAAACTGAATATCAACATAAACTGAATATCAACTGGACTGAGGTTCAGGAATATACTGCCTTGCCTAACAAAGTAGTGGGAGCTTACTATACGAAGCAGTGGAACATTACGAGCATCAGTAGTTGATGGGTACTGATCCTGTAAGAGGTAAGCGGGTTATCGATCACACATGCTCGATACGCACTTCGATCAGCAGTAAGTCTTGGGCAGGCTGTATTCGAGGTCGTTGGAGGATGCTGTCGCCTTTAAATCGAATGTATACAATAGCAAAGACTTGTGCCACATGATCGTAATCCCTGAGCAAAAGTTCAAATTCAACGCCGGTGGTTCATGAGTCCTTGGTCTGGTAGAGCTAACTAGTCTAATTAGTCCAGAAATATGATCAAACTTGAATTTCTCAAAACTTGTCTTCATTAATTTTTCAAAACATTAAAACACAATGAGATATGAATTTAGAGCACAAAATCTTTTGAAAAACTCTGTTGAAAGTGAGAATATTAGCTCTTGAAACTCTTAGAGAAAATCTGGTTGAAAAACTCATTTATATAGGCCAAAACAAAAATTAGTAATTGATGTCAAACCTAGGCTAGATTGGCCTTGCTGTCGACCTGTCGGTTGACTACTTTGAAAAAACCGTGCACTAAAAGTGTATGTTTTGAAATTAAGAGTTAAAAATGCGTGTTTGGCTTCCTCGATACTTCCATTATAGCATAGAAGCTAAACATGTCGAAGTTACAGGGACGAAAAGCGATAGAAGTTTTACCAGTATGTTTACGTATGTGTTAAAGTTTCTTCTATGTTTTAAAGAATGAAAAGAAAAGAAAACAAAGAATGGAAAGAGAAGAGTACGATGAAACAAGAAAAAGTGGGAAACATAGAAAATAAGATGTTTATGGTTTTTGATATATATCTAAAACAAAGTAAAAAGATAAAGAAAACCCATGGCTACTAACTACTAATGGCTCCACTAATTGTGCTAACCTCTTAGTGATAGTTACCTCACATGTATCCTTGGCCATCACTAGTCATTGGTTCAAGAGCGTTTGACCCATACGATAACTTTCACATTCAAACTCAACAAAACAAGTGCAAGCTCTACTTAAACCATCAAAACTAAATAAGAGTAAGCATGGAATAAAGTAATATTAGCTTATTAGAGAGTTAAGATGTTAAAGTGTTAGAATCCATCATCATGAGCCATCAATGACTCTTGCAAGAGTAAGACCAAGTAGAGGCTATTAGATTCATGTGGATTATCAAGTAAGAAGTTAGCAAGTTAGTAGTTAGTGATTAGTTTCCATGAGAGAAAATTAGTTAAACATGTAAAAGGAGTTAGAGAGCAGAAAACAAAGAGAGGTAGAGGGAACCTTTTATAGATTGTCACCTTCTATTACAAGCACTCTTGCTTTTCAACTATGTACCACACTCTTTCTCCTATTACAAGATCTACAAAAAATAGAAAATACAAAGGAGGAAGAAGATGAACAACTAACCGAAATTACCCTAAACTACAACATGAAGAAAAATACTATTCTAACTCTCTGGATTTTTCTTCTGAAGAACCCAAAGGGGTATTTATAGGCATCAGGAAATTGAGCCTGGGGGACAAACCCTGGCCCAAAGCACTGCGCGGCCGCGCCAGTACGATCGTGAAAACGCGGCCAGAGAAGCATTTTTCCGGCTGTACTAGAGCAGTGCGCACAGCGTCACTTGCTGTGCGCTGTCGCGTCGGTCCCCTGTCAGTTGTACCTTCTGAATTTCTGATTTGAGCCCCTGGTCTGACAGAATCACCTCCTAAGGTCAATGGCTACTTTGTAGGCCTTTAATCATCCATTAAATGGTAGGGTTTTCTTCTTCATTGCACTCTATGGACTTAAGATCACACAAGCAATCTATTATTAACAGTATTTTATATAAAATAAATGTGCAGATGTGATAAAAATTATGCTATATTAGAGACTAATCGCACCCTCACACTTATCTTTTGCTCGTCCCGAGCAAAATAAAAAACTAAGAAAATTATTAAACTACTTTCGCAAATGACGCGATTGCATTTGAGCATGTGCAACAAACTGTTAAAGCTCTCCCCTAGAGGAGGAGTTTTGTCTCCTGAGAGTTTTCAACGGATTACACTCATAAAATCCAAAAAGAAAAAAATTAAATGTTAGTATTTTGAAAACGCATTTTGAAAAAGAGAAAAATGTTAAATTATTTTTGCGAAAATTTAAGTGATCCAAGGTCATAGGTTAACCAGAAATTATTTTTCCTTAAACTAAGTCGAAATGCAAAATCTTGTTATAAATTAAATGTAAGAATTTAAAATTGAATCGATTCTTTAATCTTTCATAAAACTCTTAGAAAAATATGCACTTTGTGAACAGTAAATTTTGGGATATCGACTCTAACTTTCATGCCATTTATGTATATGAGATTTTTTCCTTAGTTTTCTTAAGCTTTCTAGCCAGTGACTCCCAAACCAGATTGTTTTAGGGCACCATATGAGAAAACATCCCTCGAACTTAAGACTCTAGTAAAAAAGTCCACAAAACTAAAGAAGATTATTTTATTTTTGTTCACCATTTTAGGCATGAATAATCATACTTTTTGAGGCATAATTACCCAACTTCAATAAGTACTTTATCATCATTTTTTTAATATATTTTTATAGCATTTTTTATGGCGTTTTCAGTCTTTATTTCAATCCCAAAAATTGTGTAAGTGTGAAGTGCATAAATCTAAGGCAAAAAATTCAAGATCAAATTATCTTTTCAATCTTACTTCCTTATCCTAAAATTTAAATAAGATCTATTATTTTGACTTGGTTTAAAAATTCATAATTTTAGGTCTTCCTGATTCCTAAGATAATCTTAATTTTCTTAAAATAAATCAAAACTAATTCTCTAATTTCAAAAAGTTTTGTAAAAAGAAAAGAAAATAGTTTTTATACAAATTTATTTTAAAAAGTTCCTAAAAAGAAGTGTAAAAAAAAGAAAATGTAAAACTAATTATGTTAGTAAATCCTCCCCCACACTTATCTCATGCATTGTCTTCAATGCATCGTGAATGTGTATATACATAAAACAAATGGGAAGGGAAGAAAAATTACCTCATGGTGGTGGCTCTGGTGGTGGTCTGATTGGGCCAAGCGTTGCTACCTAATCAAAAATTCATGGATCTTGCAGAAACCCGCCAGTGACCTCTCTAATACAACCCAGTAAAAGAATGATTGAGTGAATGGTCTTATTTAAAAATTTATCCCCATATAATTTTTAATTTTCAAAAATAATTACTGAGTCATTTTCTTCAACATTCTTGTCCAACAATGAAGTGTGATTTTGAGAGATGATTGATTTGGATTCAAATGGAACATGAATAAAATCGCTACCGACTCGGGAATTTGACTCAGATCAAGTCGAGATTCAAAAGGGGGAGTCGAAATTTGTTCAAAAATGGGGTCCAAACCAAAGAATTGATGTTTACACACTTTCCCTATTAATGAAGTGTGATCATAAGATATTGATGATTCAATTTCATGGTGTACTGGTACAGGATTCAATGTTTACTCTGGAATAGAGAAAAAATCTAGTAAAGATATCAGAGTCATTATTGAATCAAAAAGTGAAATGGAATTACCAACTTAAGGTTCAGGATCACTTTTAACCTCAAGTTTAATTTCAGGAAAAAGGATAACTTGTCAAAATGTCAAAGTGGTTCTCAAAATTTGGGCAAGTTCAAATGAGAGTAATGAAATTGAACCTTGATTTTCGTCCACGAAAGGAATGTGAATGGGTGAAATGATCGATTCAAATTTAGGAATTACGGGAAACAAAACTGGCTCAAAAACATTACTTAGTTTAGGTAACACTACAGGAGTCAATATTGATTCAAGGATTGGACTCGAATCGCTAAATTGAAGCTCAGGTTCACATTCATCTTCAAGTTCAATTTCAGGAATTCGATAACTTATCAAACTATCAGGAATTTGATGTTGATCAAGTTCAGGTTGGTATGATAAAATTAAAGCTGGATTTCCAAAATGACATAATTATTGAGTCATATAAACATCTGGTGGACATGGAAACTCAATCATATTTTGCATTATTCGCTCGGTCTCTTGCACGAATTCCATAGTTTTTTTCCCACAATGATTTTTCTTTGAGTGGTTCTGGAAAAGAACTATATGAATTTTTAGAAATTTTATGGACATGATGAGGCCATCATGTTTTTAAATTATTTTTGGGCCTCTATCGCTTCTTCCAAAGTCCTTTGCAATGATGATTTTTCTTCAATTCAGGAAAAGGAGGATATGAGCAGGATCGGGGAATGAATATTATGAAAATTGTGAATAATGTGATTGAAAATTTGACTCAGGAGAGGTGAACACCCATGAACTCTGTGAAGAGTAGAAATTATTTTGAAAATTATAGCCATAGGATTGGGGATATGGTCATATTGAGTCAGATAATCCCAATCCGACATATATAGTTGGTTCATATTGTACACAGTCGAGTCAGAATTATCCGAGTCAAATGAGGTCGGGGTGAAATATGAATTCATATTATGATTAAAAAAATTGTTCTTGTTAAAATCCATTTCAAATTTACAAAAAAGAAAACAAACAAACAAACAAAAAGAAAAAAACAAGCCTATGCTAGGGTTGACTTAGACCTAGATGACTCCTAACTGGTTAGACTGTCCAAAGGGGGTACATTATCAGAATCTGACCACCAAGTAGGGGCAAGATCAGTGGGAGGTATCCGTGCCGAAGCAACGAGCCTAATTATGCCAAACCATTATTTTTAAAGTTTCGCCTCTCAATCCCTAACCTTACACTTCGTTTTGACAAGAGTCAAATTCTAACAACTTTCCCCTGAGGTCAACCTCCTAAATGAATCTGAGATGTCCCTAGGGGCCAATGTCTAGCAATTTTTATTAAGGCTTGGGATGTGTGCGTGGGGAGGTAATTTTTGGACTAAGGGAGGGTAATGACTTCCTCATCTTATATTGTATTGGGTTTTTCCCTTAAGTTCAATTCGTGCAAGTGTGCAATATAGGTAAAAATGAACACACAAAGAGAGTAAATCACCCACGTGTTTGTCCTAACTATGTGCTATGCAATATGTACACCTCCGTCAAGATCACAACAATAGAAGAATAAAATACAGTATATTGGAATGAAAATTAACACGTGCCTAGACGCAAATATCTAAACCGTTTTAAAACATCCAATCACTGTAGTTTAGTTCTTAAAATTATTTTAGTGCACAGGTAATATAAATAATAAGTAGCGGCAGAATATAACAATATACAAGAATTTACCCAACCACACAAAAACAAGTGTGGACTACTGCAATGCTAAAAATTTGACCTACACACCAAAAACAAAGAAGAAAAGTTAACAAAAACGTGAAATCAAACCGTTCTCATCCCCGGTAATGGCGCCAAAATTTGATCGGAAGAAAACTGTACATGAAAAGTGTATGTTTTGAAATCAAGCGTTAAAAGTGCGTACTTTGGCTTCCTCGATACTTTCGTTATAGCATAAAAGCTAAATGGGTCGAATTCACAGGGACGGGCAGCGATAGAAGCTTTACCGGTATGTTGACGTGCGTGTTAAAATTTCTTCTATGTTTTAAAGAATGAAAAGAAAAGAAAACAAAAGAATGGAAAGAGAAGAGTACGGTGAAACACGAAGAAGTGGGAAACATAGAAAATAAGATGTTTGTAGTTTTTGATATATATATATATATATATATATATATATATATATATATATATCTAGAACAAAGTAAAAAAGATAAAGAAAACCCATGGCTACTAATTATTAATGGCTCCACTAACTATACTTACCTCTTAGTGATAGTTGCCTCACATGTATCCTTAGCCATCACTAGTCTTTGGTTCAAGAGCGTTTTAAAGCATGACCCATACGATAACTTTCACATTCAAACTCAACAAAACAAGTACAAGTTACACTTAAATTATCAAAACTAAACAAGAGTAAGTATGAAATAAAGTAATTTTAGCTTATCAGAGAGTTAGGATATTAGAGTGTAAGAATCGATCATCATGAGCTATCAATGGCTCTTGCAAGAGCAAGGTCAAGTAGAGGCTATTAGATTCATGTAGATTATCAAGTAAGAAGTTAGCAAGTTAGTGGTTAGTAGTTAGTTTTCATGAGAGAAAATTAGTTAAACATGTAAAAGAAGTTAGAGAGAAGAAAACAAAGAGAGGTAAAGAGAGAACTTTTCATAAATTATCACCTTCTATTACAAATACTCTTGCTTTCCAACCATGTACCACTCTTTCTTTCCTATTACAAGATCTATAAGAAATGGAAAATACAAAGGAGGAAGAAGAGGAACAACTAACCTAAACTACAATATGAAGAAGAAAACTACCCCAACTCTCTGGATTTTTCCTTCTGAAGAACCCCAAGGGGGTACTTATAGGCATCAGGAGAAAGGGGGCCAGGGGGACAAACCCTGGCCCAAAGCAATGGCGCGACCGCTCCAGTACGGCCGCAGAAAAGCTGTCGGCTGTACCAGAGCGGCACGCGCAGCGCCGATTGCTGTGCACTGTCGCGTCGGTCCCCTATCGGTTGTACCATCTGAATTTCTAATTTGAGCCCCTGATCTGACAGAATCACCTCCTAAGATCAATGGCTACTTTATAGGCTTTTAATCATCCATTAAATGGTGATTTAGGGTCTTTTTCTTCATTACACACCATGAATCTAGGATTACACAAGTAGACCATTATTAGCAGTATTTTACATAAAATAAATGTGCATATGTGGTAAAAATTATGCAATATTAGAGACTAATCATTGACCACCCAACGATCATATATTTGACTATTATGGTTTTCGGTCGATCGAGTGATCGACCGAGCCTAACAACAGAGCCATGCTCTCTGGTCAGCCGACCGAGCAAACCCGAGAGCTCAACAGTCTCGTCGATTGATCGATCGGTCGGTCTAGTCTTTAACTCTCTTAGGCTTGTGCATGTTGTGCGCGCTGGTCGACGGGCGGTCGACTGGCATAGCCGATTTGCTCTAAGGTTGACCGGACCAAGCCCAAAATTAAATATTTGAAACTTCTTAAACATCTTTTTAAACCCAATTAAATTTCAATAAATTTTAATAAATTCTACAAAAATAAGCATCATGTAAATACATTGAAGTACTAATCTGTGTGATAAAAAAAATTCACACATATTACAAACATATGTACTTGTTTTTGAGATGAAGAGTTTCAATCTAGAAGCCAAAATCGTATTTTCGAATACCAAACTTTTAAATGAAAACTAGTTTTTTCAAAAAATCCATAAATACAAAAACAAGTTGTTCAAATATATTTGTGGCTCAATAATGTATGGATACTCCAATACACAAACAAAATGATATGAACTTGTTTTTGATGAAAACCAAAATACGTTTCTTGAAATAAAGCATATTTTCTAACTAAACTTGTATATAAAAAATCATTATTTTCTAAAACTCTCATAAATACAAAAATAAGTTTTTCAAATACATTTGAAGCATTAATGTATTTGAATGAAATCTAATACATATATAAACCAATGTAAACTTATTTTTGATGAACTCTATTCATGAAACTAAAAACGTATACTTGTTAAACTGAAACTAAAAACTAATAACAAACTTTTTGTGTGTGTGTGTGAGCTTGAGCAATCAAAATTAATTTGTAACTTACACAAGATCTAAACTTACAAAACTCTAGACACAAGTCTTTTTGAAGATCTTCTCCGTGTAGACTTTATCCAAACTTGATCCTCCGAGATATACTACTCTTTGAGTGCTTGATATGCTCTATAAAGCTTGAGCTCTTAAATCACCATGTGTTAAATCCAAACTTGAATTTGAGTATTTTAGTGAAGATAAACATCAACTAAGACCTTATTCAATATCTAAAACTTAAACAAAATAAGATCATTAGTACTATAACTACATGAGTTAGTCATCATCAAAATTAGGGTGATGGGCCTTTGGGCCAACAATCTCACCTTTTTGATGATGAGAAAACTCATGGAGTTATATATGCATGGATTAAAGATAAAATTTGTAAAACCTCCCCTTTAATTTATACATATTATAAAACATATAGATATTTATTGTAAGCTCATAGATACCAAATAAATCACGAACACAAATCATAAATATAAACACATATCTGCAAACATAAAATAAAAGCAAGCATATATAAACTCTAAAATCCTCTCCCTTTTTTTTCAATTCATCAATAAAAGGGTAAAGAAAATAAATACCAAGTAGATCATAAATCTATGAAGAGAAGAGTCGTAAAGTGAACTCCCCTTGCATATAGGCAATAAGCATCAAAACAAAATTTGAAAACAAAATAAAATTTTGATTTCTAAGATAACTGATTGTGCACGTGCATTGCACATTTTGTATCACACATGTCATATTTTTTCATTTCTTTTTAATAAAACTCTGTCTTTTAATGTATTTTCATGTTAGTGGTATGCAGTGTAATTAATAAAGAAAATAAGGAGATTGACAGATTTATCCAATTAAATACAAACAATTCAAAAGATCAAGCATATAAAGGGTATCTATTCAAATTCAGTGTTTCTATAAGCCATCTTATCTGAAGATTGGATATATCAGATGAGATAATACTAGTCTAATTCAAAGAAAAAAATTGAATTTTTGAAGACCCAATCGGTTTGCTAAAGATAAATAGATATCTTGTCAATTCTAGAAGACAAATTGAAAATCCAATAGAATAAAGGGATAGAGAGAGATCAATGAACGAGATGAAGTAGTGTTTGGAGGAAGGAGACAACAGTGAATCAGGCCTTGTGATAATCTAGGTTCCAATTGTTTCTTCTTCTTCTTCTCTCTTTTCTTTCTCCATTGCTTTACTTAATTAGTCTTCACAATGATTAGTATTCTTTTTATCCTAATTTATATTTTTAATGCCTTTTAGAAATTAGCTCTTAAAATAAAAACTCCAACTTCTCCTTCAAGGATTTCCAAACTAGAATTAAACTAGATTGTAGACTTTTAAAGAATCAATTTTAAACAAGTCTCTGTGATTCGACCATCTTCTTGCAATTTTACGATTATCCTATAAAAAGATTCTAGCAAGATTTGTTGGCCCAAAAGGTTACACTCTCCATTTGTTTAGAGTTTTGATGATAACAAAACAAATAAGAGCTATTTGGTACTAATTAGTTTGTTTAAAATAAGTTTCAGGTTAGTACCATATTTGGAGGCCATTGCTTAGCTATTGCAAGAAGTTCTAGGTTCATGAAGCAAAGAAGGCTTTTTGCACATCAAGGAAGGAACATAGAAGAGAAGGCTCTAGCAAGGCATCGCATGGCTCAAGACTTCAAGATTGCTCAAGATAATTTATTAGATTTATTTTTAGTTTAGAGTTTTGTTAAAGAATAGTGAATAGGTTTGAAGCTCTATCACACACGTTTTGTACACATCTTGTTTCCAAACATATTCCTATAACAT
The DNA here is from genome assembly GCA_038442645.1 of Agave tequilana. Lineage (NCBI taxonomy): Eukaryota > Viridiplantae > Streptophyta > Magnoliopsida > Asparagales > Asparagaceae > Agave > Agave tequilana. The sequence goes on along the minus strand of JAVJIF010017159.1, from coordinate 53,506 downwards.
ATACAAAAATAGTTTGTATACAATCTTCAACCTACAAACTTACTTTGATATACCTATTCATGTGTTTTAAGTTTTGTGTTTTATCAAAACTTATTTTTGAAATTAATGACAAAAACTATGATATACATGTGTTTCATGTATAAAGGATTATATCCATATACATCATGCTTCAAAATGTTTAAATATCATGTTTTTGTATTTGGAAGAGTTTTGGACAAAACGTATTTTCTATTTAAAATCCAAGTTTTAGAAAATACAGTTTTTGGTTTTTGGTAAAAATGATAAGAGATAAAAATAGTTCATATTGATTGATATTTGAGCTAAACTTTTTACCACATGTTTATATATCAATGCAAAATGATAAAACTATTTTTGGTGATTTTTAGGAGTGTTAAAAGATTTTTCAAAATAATTTTAAACTGTTTTCCTGACCCAGTTTTCTGTTCCAGACTTCAACCAGTCGACTAGTCTTCTGATAAGTCGACTTGGCTTGAAGTCGGTCGACCGGGTCGGTCGACCGACGTGCACAAATCTGTGCACGTTTGGCAGACTTTGGACGGTCGACCGTCCGGGTCGACCGGGTATGAGAGCAGAGTCTCTGTTTGTTTGGGTCGACCGGGCGGTCGACCGTAGCCTGCAACGGCTATTTTTTTTGTACTAGCGGTCGACCGGGCCGGTCGACCGAGCTAGCCGTTTGAACAGTAACGGCTAGTTTTCTGAGCTGGTTTATTTTTGTCCTTTTCTCACTTAAGTGTGTTTAAGTGACATGTTTGGTTTTAATACTTTCTGATTAGCCTTAAAAATGTTTATCTCTAAACCCTATCCCTCTCCTATAAATAGGGGTGTTTAGGGAGAGATTGGTTACAAGAAAAATTCTCAAAATTTCTAAAAGTTTAAGGCATTCAAAAAGACTTGGTTTCTGGTTTTTGTGCTGAAATTCTCTCTCATTTTCTGAAGTGTTTTCAAGAACTCTCTGATTTCTTTCTCTTTTCTCCTTGCACACAAGAGCTTCATTCCTACTCATTATTCTCTAAGGACCTTTGTAAGGGAAGAGAATTTTACAAGAGAGAGTTTGTGGCCTTTTGACTACTCAGAGATTGCTTGTACTTGAGATTGTGGAGTTGGGTACTCCGGTGTATTTGTGACATCTTTGTGATAGTGGAAGTGGTTGGAATCCTTCTGGGGAAGGCGGGGAAGTAGAGCTGGGTGCTCGAACCTCGATAACAATTCTTGGTGTTTGCGTTTGGTTTACTTGCACTTGATTCTTACTCTCTACTTTCAATGCTACATTCACTTGCTTTGTGAGATTGTTGCATCATAAATTTTAAATTGTGCATTGATTAGCTTTATCACCTATTCACTCCCCCTCTAGGTGATTTTCAATTGGTATCAGAGCTTGGACTCTAGGTTTTGGCTTAACATCTATAGAGAGATCCTTAAAATTTGCTAATCAACATTTGCATTCCATTTGTCATTCACTAGTAAACATGGCCGATAACATTAAAACCCTCCTAAATTTGATGGACTCAACTTCCCTATTTGGAAGGTTAGGATGACTATCTTTTTGCAATCCTTAGGTAGCTTAGTAGCTAAATCATTGACCAAACCCTATGTTGCACCCGATAGTGATGAGAGCACATGGACCGACTTCAACTTTAGAGAATATGAGGCTAACTCTAAGGCCCAAAATTCCCTCTTAACCGTCTTGAATGAGGATGACCTTACACGGGTAATTCATTGCCAATCCGCCTATGAGATTTGGCAACATTTATTGGTCACACACGAGGGGACTTCACAAGTTAAGAGAGCTAAGATAGATCTCTTAAGGTCCCAATATGAATCCTTTAAAATGATTGATGAAGAATCTATTGATTGTATGATTACTAGATTTACTAAAATCACCAATGCTCTTTCTTCTTTAGGTGATGAAATCTCCAATGACCAAAAGGTGCGAAAAGTGATTCGGGCACTTCCTACATCATGGGAGATCAAGGCCACCACCTTAAAAGAATTGAACGACAAGGATGAGATGGACCTCATTAGTCTCATTGGGAACCTAAAAACCCATGAGATGGAAAAGAAAGCAAGAGAAGAGGCCGCTCCACTAAAGAAGAAATCCATAGCCTTCAAGTCTTCATCCACTCTTGAAGACGATGAAGAAGATGAAGAAGAAGATGAGGAGCTATCACTACTTGTTCGAAATGTGAAGAGAATGTACCGGAGGAACAAGCTCAACTTTCGAAGGAAATTTGAAGGCAAAGAGGAGAGGAGAATTATATGCTACAATTGCCGAAAGCCCGGACACATCATGGCAGATTGCCCGGAGTTCAAGAAGAAGATGACCTCCTCCTTCAAGCCAAAGAAACCGGAAGAAAAGAAAGCGTACAAGGCAACTTGGGATTCAGAAAGCGAGTCCGAGGAAGAGGCGGATGTAGCAAATATGTGTTTCATGGCAAACACACCAAAGGTAACCCTCAACCTCTTGATGATGAAGATGATGAATTAAGCAAAGAAGTTCTTGTTCATGCCTTTGTTGAACTTTCAGAAACCTATGACAATAAAAAGATTGAATGCTCTAAATTGGAAAAAGAAGTTGCTTTTCTTAAGAATCAACTTGCTATTATTTCTAAAGAAAAAGATGAAATTTCTTCAACTCTCATTTCTACCCAAAATGAATTTAGTGCTTACAAAGTTGCTTGTAAAGCAAAATTCCCTAAGATTGATGAAAAAGAAATTTCTTCTTTAAAGACTAGAATTGTTGTTTTTGAAAAGACTTTAAAGGATTATGCTTTTAACACTAAGAAACTTGAAAAAATGTTTTCTAAAAAGCACACCTCTCATGCTAAAGATTCACATGTTAAGTTATCTCATGCTCACACTACACATAACACTTCTCATGCTAAATCTTTTCATGCTCACAATTCTCATGCTCACAAATAACACACTCACTATGCTTTTAAATATGGTAGAGTGTATAGATGCACATATTGTGATAAGAATGGACATTTAGCTAAATTTTGATATGACCAAGTAAATAGATCAAATAATCTTGTTTGGGTTAATGAAACTAACTCTTTAGGACCCAAGAAAATGTGGGTACCAAAATCAAGTCCTAAATTATTTGATATAGGTACACACCAAGGCTCCAAGACGTAGGGAGCGGTGGTACCTTGATAGTGGTTGTTCAAGACACATGACGTGGGACATCAATAACTTTACAACCCTATCAAGGTACGAGGAAGGTGGCTCCGTCACCTTCGGGGATGACTCCAAAGGCACTATCATCGGTATAGGTAACATTCAAATTGGTGCATCTCCCATTATAGAAAATATTGTACTTGTTGATGGTTTGAAACATAATTTGCTTAGCATTAGTCAATTTTGTGATCGTGGACTTAAAGTTGTTTTTGATGATTCTTCTTGCAAGATTTTTGATGTTAAAACCAATGATTGTATTCTCACCGGTTTTCGTGATGATAATGTTTATATCATTGACATGCTTAATGTGGAATGTTCTACTAAATGCTTAAATGCTTTTGATGAAAATTCTTGGCTTTGGCATAGAAGATTAGGACATGCATCTTTTGACCATCTTTCTAGGATTAATTCAAAGGAATTGGTGAAGGGTATTCCTTACTTGAAGTTTGAGAAGACCGCATTTGTGGTGCGTGCCAACTTGGGAAACAAACCAAGTCTTCCTTCAAACCAATCAAGGATATCATGTCAACTAGCCTTTAGAATTAATTCATATGGATCTTTTTGGACCTACTAAAACTAAGAGCTTAAATGGTAGTAGATTTGCATTTGTTTTAGTTGATGATTTTTCCCGTTTCACTTGGGTTTTCTTCTTGGAACACAAAGATCAAGCTTTTTCTCATTTTAAGATTTTTCGAAAAAGAGTTGAAAAAAGAAAAAGGTTTTTCGATTTTGAGAATAAGGAGTGATAGAGGTGGTGAGTTTGTTAACCAACTCTTCATGACTTATTGTGATGAAAAGGGAATTAAGCATGAAATGTCTTGTCCTAGAACTCCACAATAAAATGGAGTTGTAGAAAGGAAAAATAGAACACTTCAAGAGATGGCTAGGACAATGATAAGCGAGTATGACCTCCCTCAATATCTATGGGCCGAGGCCGTAAACACCGCATGCTATATATCAAATCGTATTTATTTATGTAAAAATTCTTCTAAAACATCTTTTGAAATGTATCATTCTAGAAAACCTAATGTTGCATATTTCAAAGTTTTTGGTTGCAAGTGTTTTGTTTTGAACACTAAAGATAACTTGGGTAAATTTGATGCTAAGGCTTATGAAGCAATCTTTGTTGGATATTCTACAACTAGTAAAGCTTATAGAGTATTCAATAGATCTTCACTTACCATTGAAGAATCCATGCATGTTAAATTTAAAGAATCTAATTTGTTTGTTGAGAATGTTGTAGAGATTGAACCATTAGATGAAGACATGGAGAGACTATCCCTGAAAGACTTATCCGCTCAAGATGATAAGTAAGAACAAATTGGTGACGTTCAAGAGGATAAAGAGGAAAGCTCTCAACCGCTTCCTAAAGCTTGGAGATATGCCACAAATCATCCCAAGGAGCTCATCTTAGGTGATGCATCCAAAGGGGTAACAACTCGCTCCAAACTCCATGACCTATGTGGTAACTTTGCTTTCATTCTCATTTTGAACCTAAAAGCATCCTCGAAGCTGAGGCGGACTCATATTGGTTGCTAGCCATGCAAGAGGAACTCAATCAATTTGAGCGCAACCAAGTTTGGCACCTTGTTCCTAGGCCCCACGATAGACCAATAATTGGTACTAAGTGGATCTTTAGGAATAAGATGGATGAGTCCGGAAATGTGATTAGGAATAAGGCTAAGTTAGTGGCCCAAGGTTACACTCAAGTTGAGGGAATGACTTTGAGGAGACTTTTGCACCCGTAGCACAGCTTGAAGCCATACGGATGACACTAGCTTTTGCATCTTTCAAAAATTTTAAACTTTTCAAATGGATGTGAAAAGTATATTTTTGAATGGTTTATAAATGAAGAAGTTTATGTTGCTCAACCTCCCGGTTTTGTTGATCATGTTCATCCCGATTTTGTTTTTAAACTTGATAAAGCTTTGTATGGATTGAAACAAGCTCCAAGAGCTTGGTATGAAAGGCTTTCTAGTTTTCTCATTTCAAATGATTTTATTAAAGGCAAAGTAGATACAACACTATTCACTAAGCATGTTGATAATGACATTTTAATTGTGCAAATTTATGTTGATGATATAATTTTGGTTCTACTAATGAGTTTTTTTATGCAAGGAATTTGAAAAGGTTATGCAATGTGAATTTGAAATGTCTTCAATGGGTGAGCTTAATTTCTTTTTTGGACTCCAAATCAAGCAATTGCAAGATGGGAACTTCATATGTCAAGCCAAATACGCAAAGAAACTCGTAAAGAAGTTTGGACTTGAAGACTCAAAGGTTTGCAACACTCCCATGGCAACTACCACCAAGCTTGATAAGGATGACCAAGGTAAAAATGTTGATATTAAATTGTATAGAAGCATGATAGGTAGTCTTTTGTATTTGACGGCAAGTAGGCCGGATATCATGTTTAGTGTGTGTCTTTGTGCTAGATTTCAATCGTGTCCCAAAGAGTCCCATCTTATTGCGGTAAAACGCATTATTCGTTATATTAAGGGAACGATTGGAATAGGTCTTTGGTATCCGAAAATCGGAGATTTCTCAATGACGAGTTATTCGGATGCCGACTATGCGGGTTGTAGAGTAGATAGAAAGAGTACTAGTAGGACATGTCAATTTCTTGGTAATTGTCTTGTTTCATGGTCCTCTAGGAAACAAAATTCCGTAGCTCTCTCAATCGCCGAGGCGGAGTATGTTGCCGCGGGGGCTTGTTGTGCACAAGTCCTTTGGATGAAACATACTCTCCTTGATTATGATTTGCATTATAACTATATAAAAATATTTTGTGATAATACTAGTACTATTCATATGACTAAGAATGCAAATCAACATAGTAAGACTAAGCACATTGAGATTAGATATCACTTTCTTAGAGATCATTTGAGAAAGGAGATATTGATTATGTTTCTACGGATTTGCAACTTGCCGATATTTTCACTAAACCACTTGATTTTGCTAGATTTTCATTCATCTGTGGTGAACTTAATGTTTGTGTTATTGAATAGAAATGTTTTCTTAACCCTTTTTGATGTATGACAAAAAGGGGGAGAATGAGTTTATGTATGGAAATATAAGTTCATATGGTTTTGGTTCCATATGAGTTTATATATGTTTTTAGTTTTTGATGTGTTTTCTTGTAATTTGAGTTTAAGTGTTTTGCAAGTGTTTTATATTCTCATAGTTTTGGTTTCATGATGTTTACTTGCAAATTACAAATTACATTGTTTTGTTTGTTTAATATAGCATAATTTGAGGGGGAGCTTTCTCCTCCCCTATATTTTTGTTTATAGCCTATTTGTTTTGTCATCATCAAAAAGGGGGAGATTATTGGCCCAAAAGGTTACACTCTCCATTTGTTTAGAGTTTTGATGATAACAAAACAAATAAGAGCTATTTGGTACTAATTAGTTTGTTTAAGATAAGTTTCAGGTTAGTACCATATTTGGAGGCCATTGCTTAGCTATTGCAAGAAGTTCTAGGTTCATGAAGCAAAGAAGGCTTTTTGCACATCAAGGAAGGAACATAGAAGAGAAGCCTCTAGCAAGGCATCGCATGGCTCAAGACTTCAAGATTGCTCAAGATAATTTATTAGATTTGTTTTTAGTTTAGAGTTTTGTTAAAGAATAGTGAATAGGTTTGAAGCTCTATCACACACGTTTTTGTGCACATCTTGTTTCCAAACATATTTCCTATAACATATACAAAAATAGTTTGTATACAATCTTCAACCTACAAACTTACTTTGATATACCTATTCATGTGTTTTAAGTTTTGTGTTTTATCAAAACTTATTTTTGGAATTTATGACAAAAAACTATGATATACATATGTTTCATGTATAAAGGATTATATCCATATACATCATGCTTCAAAATGTTTAAATATCATGTTTTTGTATTTGGAAGAGTTTTGGACAAAACGTATTTTCTATTTAAATCCAAGTTTTAGAAAATATAGTTTTTGGTTTTTGATAAAAATGATAAGAGATAAAAATAGTTCATATTGATTGATATTTGAGCTAAACTTTTTACCACATGTTTATATATCAATGCAAAATGATAAAACTATTTTTGGTGATTTTTAGGAGTGTTAAAAGATTTTTCAAAATAATTTTAAACTGTTTTTCTGACCCAGTTTTCTGTTCCAGACTTCAACCAGTCGACTAGTCTTCTGACAAGTCGACTTGGCTTGAAGTCGGTCGACCGGGTCGGTCGACCGACGTGCACAAATCTGTGCACGTTTGGCAAACTTTAGACGGTCGACCGTCTTGGTCGACCGGGTCTGAGAGCAGAGCTCTCTGTTTGTTTGGGTCGACCGGGCGGTCGACGTAGCCTGCAACGGCTATTTTTTTTGTACTAGCGGTCGACCGGGCCGGTCGACCGAGCTAGCCGTTTGAACAGTAACGGTTAGTTTTCTGAGCTGGTTTATTTTTGTCCTTTTCTCACTTAAGTGTGTTTAAGTGACATGTTTTGGTTTAATACTTTCTGATTAGCCTTAAAAATGTTTTATCTCTAAACCCTAGCCCTCTCCTATAAATAGGGTGTTTAAGGAGAGATTGGTTACAAGAAAAATTCTCAAAATTTTCAAAAGTTTAAGGCATTCAAAAAGACTTAGTTTCTTGGTTTTTGTGCTGAAATTCTCTCTCATTTTCTGAAGTGTTTTCAAGAACTCTCTGATTTCTTTCTCTTTTCTCCTTGCACACAAGAGCTTCATTCCTATTCATTATTCTCTAAGGACCTTTGTAAGGGAAGAGAATTTTGCAAGAGAGAGTTTGTGGTCTTTTGACTACTCAGAGATTGCTTGTACTTGAGATTGTGGAGTTGGGTACTCCGGTGTATTTGTGACATCTTTGTGATAGTGGAAGTGGTTGGAATCCTTCTGGGGAAGGCGGGAAAGTAGAGCTGGGTGCTCGAACCTCGATAACAATTCTTGGTGTTTGCGTTTGGTTTACTTGCACTTGTTTCTTGCTCTCTACTTTCATTGCTACATTCACTTGCTTTGTGAGATTGTTGCATCATAAATTTTAAATTGTGCATTGATTAGCTTTATCACCTATTCACCCCCTCTAGGTGATTTTCAAGATTAGGTTTTCTATAATTTGTAAGTGGCTCAACAATGATGAAATTCTTTATGACTTTCAAACTACGAATAGGCGCCGTTGTCGGGGACTTATGAAAATTTTTATTTTTGAAAATCAACATTTAATCTTTTTCTAGTTTTAAAAAAATTCAGAAATTAAATATAAAAAATAAAATAAAAATAAAAATTATTATTTTTTTATCCCTAAGATTTAATTTCAAAATTGCCTTTTGCAGGATATTGCATGAACAAGCAATGAATTGCACAACAGGACTGTCCTCACCTCTCGTAACCTATCCAAATCAAGATCTTTACAACTACTTTCATGATAGGCCATTTTCTCATTCTCATCCACCATCCTCACCTCTCGGCTTTCATGACTACAACCAACCCACTATTTCATCTTTTTCATCTCATCTCAGACCAAAGGCTATAAGACAATTAAGAGGAGAGTTTTGTGGTTGTAATGTAAGTTTTGGAGAGAATCAAGAGCATTGTAACGGCGAATCTTCAATTCAGTCTTTATTAATAAAGATCTGCACTATTTTAGTCTAAGAATTTATTCTCTTTCTTTATGATTTCTTCAATGCAATTTTACTCGTTTTATTTCATATTTTATTTTATGCTTTCATCAATCTCATGCATGTCATCTTCTTCCTTTTGTTTCTAGTCTTCTACCTCATCTATTTCAACAGCGTTTGGAGGAAGGAGACAATGATGAATCAGTCTTTATGACAATCTGGGTTCCAATTGTTTCTTTTCCTTCTCTCTTTTCTTTCTCTATGCTTTACTTAATTAGTCTTCACAGCGGTTAGTGTTCTTTTTATCCTAGTTTATATTTTTAATGTCGTTTAGAAATTTTCTCTTACAACAAAAACTCCAACTTCTCCTTCAAGGATTTTCAAACTAGAATTAAATTAGACTATAGATTTTTAAAGAACCAATTTTAAACAAGTCTCTATGAATTCGACCCTCTTCTTGCCACAATATAATTATTCTAAAAAAATTCTAGCAAGATTAGGTTTTTCTATAATTTGTAAATGGTTCAACAATAATGAAATTCTTTATGACTTTCGAACTGTGAATAATTTTTGGCGCCGTTGCCAGGGATGAATTGGTTAAGGATGAGATGAACAATTCTTTGATGATGAATCAATATTTTGGATGAATTAATTAAGGATGATTTGGCAATGCACACAACTTTTTTGAAGCATATTGATCATAATGTTGAGGATGTATGTGTGATGATGAGCCTATGTTTCTTGAAGAATTATTAAAGATGAGTGTGATCATAACTCTGAGAAGACATGTGTTGAAGAGCTTAAGTCTAGAGTTCTCTTTGAGAGAAGAAAACTTGATTTGAGTATCTTCACTTTTGTCGAGCCACTTAATAATCAGCCATTTGAAACTGGGTAGATTTTAATATAGCTAAAGAAAAGGATCAAGATCAAGTAGAATTTCAAAATTAACACACTTTTAGAGTCTACTTTTAGGCAGCAAAATCAGAAGGAATCTGTTTCTCCTTCTGAATTTTTCACGGGATCACTAATTGAGACAACCATTGAGTCATGGTATGTACTCCGAACAGATCAACCCTTCTATTTTGATGAGAATAAGACTAGGATGGATGAAGTACTAGAAATATCAAACCAGTCAAAATCGACATTCCGCTTTTAGGTGTGATTAAACAATTATCTTCCTATGCCACATTACTTAAGAAATTTTGCATTCAAATTAGAAAATCTTGGACATATATTTCTATATTCTTGAATGCACCATTGTGCCGCACAAGAACCATGCAAGAAATCTATTTATTATCTTGGTCCAACATCGAAAGGCCATATATAGAGGTTGAGTGACATGTGGTTGTGTTTGGCTGATGACGTTAAATTTAGCGTGCTGGGAGGCAACCCAAGAGCTGTTGTAAATAGTTTATTTTTATTTTTTTCTTTATTTTCTTTTCTTTTCTAGAGTTTTTATTTTTTTCTATGGGGAGATGCCTTCATCTTTCTATTTATTCTCACTTTCTGTTTCTTCTGTTAGCTTATATGTTCATTGTAGATTGCACCTTGTTTGCAAAGGTTGGAGATTAACCATCTTATGTGTCATGCTTTGAAAAGTTCTTTGCAAATCAAGCCTAGGATTTGCCAATTATATTTGAGGCAACCAGTACACCAAGGTTAGTAAGTTAGCAGAGCAATTAGTAGTTAGTAGGCATGACTTTTCTTCTACCTTAATTTCCTGTAAAACCTCTTCTTTTTGGCAAAATCACTTTTCCAATCACTATCACATTTTTGTTTTCCTTTTATCACTATCACTCTCACTTTCCCTTCTACTCTTGTTTTATTTTATTTTTATTTCTTTTCTTCACCAAACCATTTCTTGACCTCCTTGTTGGTTTTCTTTTTTTTTTTTTTCCTCCTCCCATCTTCCCACCACCATCATCTTATTTTGCTTTCTTTTCTTTTTTTTGACACGAAGAAGAACCCATTTCTGATTAGTGATTTATCATGAATGCTTCCATCGCATTCTCTCCTTGTGGATCACGGCCCGCATAGCCACTTGCTAACACGGAAGTATCGAGGAAGCCAGAGCACTCGCTTTCTGTTTTCCACTTCACATCTATTTCTGTGCCTGATTTTTTATCGATCAACTGCAGCACCTGACAGATCTCAGAGATCACAAAACCCTTTGATTTGACCTTACCTAACCACCATGAAGATCAGGTAGTTGCAACACTCTGATACGTGGGTCGATGGCTGCGGATCAAATCGGTTATCCTCACCAACCAGAATGATCTCCAGAGAATCAGAACTGTTTCAACTGCTCACAACTAAGGCAGCTCTAGGAGTTAGGATTCCAAGCTGATTCTGATACGGGGATCTCAACCAACCTGATCTAAATCAATGATCCTCAAGTATCGAAACTTATCTCTTTCTCCTTGACAGGGGATCGAACCCTAGAAAATTGAATTTGTAGTAGAGCATTGACAACTCATTGTAATCTCTCTGATATAGTGAATTCGCCCTCTCTTGTTCCGTGACTTTCCCCTTCGGGCTTTTCATGTATTCTCTGGTGTTTGCATTTGATTATATTCCTGTTTATAATTTGAGTGTAGATAAATTCCCTCTGAGGAATTTACCTCTACAGTCCTCCTATCGAATCTCGTCGTCTCTGACTTCCCCTCAAATGGCTCAAGCATCGTTGATAATGCGTGGCAGCTGACCACAGCGACCTTCTATATGTGCACAAGAGTGGAGAATTGATTGGTTTGGGGCGAGACGAGAGATAGATAGAGAGAAGGCCGAGCCACGAGCAACCGGGGGTGGGGGGTGGGAGGCTGCGAGAGAGAGAGGAGAGTAGCAATAGAATTAGCGCACAAATTGTAAATTATGGGCTTTGTAAGGGTTGGGGTCTAAGATTCAAGCCGAACTCCAGCCCGATCATTTACATGGCCAGGGCCGGAGGCGGTCAGGCTATCCCCGAAACCATTATCATCCCTAATACCGTGTGTCCAACTACAGCACAAGCCCAACTTGTTTTAGTTTAGAAATGGGCTTGGGTCAAAACCCGACATGTAAATTGCTGTCCTTGAGCTCAAGAAAATTAAACGGCCTCAGACCTGGCTCATATGAGTCCAGCTCAAGCCCGCCCACTCCTAAATCCTGATTAATGATTATTGAGGTCCCATGTACAAGACCTTAAAACATTGAAAAAAAGAAATAAAACAAAGACCTTGAAAAAAAAAAAGGAGTTGTTGTTATTAATATGGTTTGAAATCTCTGAATTGATTGGGAAATTAGCGTCTTTGTGCTAAACTATTAAATTTTATTGAAACCTGACCGAATTATAAAATTGACTGGAAAATTAGAGTCATTCAATCACTCTAATTTGGAAGTTAAAGAGCAAAGGCCCATATGTATCAAACCTGTACTAAAAAAAGGCCCAGACTAAACCCACCCAAATCGTGTATTATATATTTAACCATTAAATCTAAATTAATTACAATTCATTTCTAAATTGGAGCATGTAAATTAGGAAGTGCAACCCTAAAAGATGATGGCAACCGTGACAAATAAACGCACACGCGTCCAGTTTCTATTCCTGCCGTCCTAATCCAAGTCTGTTTACGGCAACAGCACCACTATAAATGTCACCCGTACAATTTGTCTCAGAAACCCTAATTCTCCTCATCTTCACTTTCTTGTTTGTTCTTTGGGTGACGATGGACTTGAACTGCCGGCCCCGGGGCGGCGACGGGCGGAAGAAGACCCCGACGCAGAAGATGGAGAGCAAGCGCGGCCGCCAGGTGACCTTCACGAAGCGGCGGCAGGGGCTCTTCAGGAAGGCAGCCGCGATATCCACCATCTGCGGGGCCGACGTCGCAGTCATCGCCTTCTCCCCGGCGGCAAGCCCTACTCCTTTGCCACCCGCTCCTCAGTGGAGTCCATCCTCGACATTTTCCTCTCGACGGCCAACCCTTCTTCGTCGATGACGATGCCTGTGAATGCTGCGCAGCAGATGGAGGAGACGGTGATGGATGAGCAGAAGACGACGGAGGATGAGGAGGATGAAGAGGAGGCGATCGGGGAGATGGGGCTCGAGGAGCTGCTGGTTCTGCGAGAGAAGTTGGAGGAGCGGAGGAGGACCTTATTGGCGACAAGGTTGATTTTATAATTTAATCTAAAAATATTAATATCTGTTCTCTTCTTATAAATAATTTGAAATATTGTCAAAGAGAACAGCAATAATTGAAGTTGAACTCCTTTTAATTTGGGATTAGTACTCTCTTATTATTATTATTGTTTTTTTTTGGGGGTCTTTTGCGCGTTTTGAGTATTTTTGTACATTCCTTCAATCCTGATGGGGTCATGAAGGGTGTGATTCGGTTCTAATCTTCTGAAAATTATGTCTCAATGACTAATTATCATATGAACAAACCGGAAGCATTAGCAAATAGATATGATGTGGTTACAACTTTCAAAGAATTTGAAAATGATATTTATTTATAGATCATAAGATTAACCCCCCAGAGAAGAGTAACCCATGAGCTTTTGGGTGTAGAAAGTTTGTCGGAGAGTTCCCTGTGTGGAGATTTTCGTTGTAATGGGTGTGGGCACTTGTACTTCATCAGATGGTTGTACAACGGGTAGGTGACTCCCAGCTTGCTGATGAATGCGAGAGCAGAAACATCTTCGCTGCAGTTGTACACTTTGGCCAGCTGACTTTGAAAGAAGTCGATGTATATCTTTAGACTATTGGAGGATCTCATCTTGATGGAAAGGAGATGATGGTTGTTCTGCTTGAACTCTTGGCGGGATGAGTATTGAGAGAGGAACAACTTGATGAGATTCTCGATGTTGCAGATCGATTGTGGCAAAAGAAAGTAGAAGTAATCGGAAGTTATTCCCTTCAAAATTTAGGGAAGGTCCGACAAAAGATGGGGTCGCTCCAGGCATAGATCACCATCTTGTCCTGATATTGGTGGGATGTTGTATTAGATTGCTCTGATCGAAGCGGCAGTCAAAGGTTGAAATCGCGAACTTCTTGGAAAATTCACATTTCAAAATGCTTTCGGAGAAGGGAAATTGGATGCATCGGTGATGATGGCTCTAAGTCTACTGTATGCAGACAAACTCTTTTGTCTTTCTCGATTGTGTTTATCTCTCATATAAAGATGAGACGAATTTGATCCGCCGTTTTTTGCTTCGAAGGAGTAGAGGAGGCTATTCTTCGATGCCTCCAGCTCAGAGAGTGCTCGCCGCTTTGGGCCTCCATAGCAATGGACCTTTCTGGGGATGGAGGCGGGCCTTGGGTGTTCTAAATGGTTGTGATCTAGGTAAGGAATTAGTCTTTTAGACGCATCAACTCCTCCCGTTCACGGGCCACATTTTCTCGATCATGCGCCGCTTGCTCCCTTTCGCGATCGAATAGGGCCTACCGCTTTGCACATTTAGAGGAGTTAGCTTTTGTACGTTGATGGTGGATGGATGTCGCCGGCTGTCCCTTGTGAAGGTGCGGAGATAGTCTCTTCCACGATTGGACTGAGGTTAAGGTTGCTCAGGTGGATGATGGCCCCAGCGGTGGCAATGGATTTGCCTTTGAAGGTGGTCCCGTCACCGTTGATCGACTGTTTTTATAAGGTCAGGGTTCGTTTGAGAGGCTATTTGAGGATGAATTTGGTAGGGAAGAGACTTGAGTGTTGGAACTCAGCTCTCAATGAAAGCATCAGTTTGTGATAGAGATTTTCCTCCGCAAGTGATCGGAGGGTCGATCCACACCACAAGCGAGAGTAGGAAAGTAGGGATGAACTGCGCATAAGTAAAACACAATGCAAACACAAAGAATTTAAAGTGGAAACCCTTAACTGGGAAAAATCATGGGAAGAGGAGAAGAATTCATTATAATTTTCAGGTTACAAGAATTACATGAATTGTTTTGCCAGAGTCTCAATGCTGGGCTTAATTGAGAGAATAGAAGTTTCGAAGGTCAAAAGTCTCTGCCCCCTCTTGTTGGAAGAGAAGGCCTTTTAAGCTTGATCGATCGCTCTGCTTAGCAGCGGATGGTACGGGCGTGATCCTCTTAATCACATGTCTCCAGGTGTTGATTTGTTGTAACGGCTGTGATTTATAGTGCTTGATTGTTGGGATTGCATGTGAGAAAATCCGCTTCTGTCCATAACTGTCCAGGCTAGAGGGCGGACACGTTATGAACGTGGGGGAAGATCTGACTGCGTAACAATCGGTGGAGATCGGGAATGATCTGTTGCCGCAATTGCCTTGCACCAAGCTAAAGTCTCTGGAATGGAGGAAGCTCCGGGATGTCTTGGACCATCTTCACTGCGAAGAGTGATTTCAGTATGGACCAAATTGTCTTAAGGAGGATATGGAGTGGCAGAGTCCCCTGATTGTTTGAACAAATGATGTCATCTTGTGAGGGTCAACTTTTGACCACTACAGTTCCCAAACTTGCATATTCTTTACAAATTAAAAGTTCACCATCGAATAATCATCCCAAACAATATTTATGTGATGTACCTTTACAACCGGGACAAAAATTGTATAATAAATGCACCTAATGTATTCTTCTTAAATTTCCCCAGATCATACCTAATCATCTCAATTACCCCGTAAAAAACCTAATCATCTCAAGATTTACGAGAATTAAATTGGTAGCATATTTGTTGTGCTGTAAGCAATTTTATTGATTATCTGATTAGATGCTAGTTAATTATAGATATTTATGATGCGATATTATGGATTTATTATCAAGATTTTTGTTTTAGCAAACAGTCATAATATTGCGGTTTGATTAGTAATTGTTAGGTGTGGGCTCTGTCAACCTATGTGGTTAGGCCCAAGCCTAGTGAGCTCGGCCTTAATATTTGCCATATTTGGCTATTACCTTATTTCCTTCTTGGAAAGTTTACAAACTAAACAATCGTCTCAAAAAACTCACCAAAAAATGGTATAAATTCAGAAGATCCCATTGCTGAAGTTTCTATTTGAATTAGGAAGTTTCAGCTGGATTGGCTGTAATTGATGGGTAATCTCTTGAATTCTTCTAATTTTCCCTATAAATAATAGCCTATAGAACTTTGGAAAAAAATACGCTTTGCAAACCTAATTTTTATCACCAAATTATTGCTATCAATTATGAGTCTAACTTAAGCATCTGAGGGGTTTGATCAGGTCTCCATGACATGATTTATTGTACTTGCAAGTCACACTAGATAAAGCTTGACAGTCTTCCAAGCCCAATTCACAAATAACCTCTTTCGTTTGTAAAAATAATCATACACCAAAGTCTTGCCCTTTGTCCTTTAAAAAAAAAAAAAAAATCTTGCTCCTTTGGGTTGACAATTTGTCCCTCCTAAAATAACGTATAAATGACTATATGCTTCAAACTTCATGCTATCGTTTGGAGGTTAAATGTTTAAGAGTCATGAAAAATCCAACCAAATCTTCGGATTGGCTACTACTCTCTTCCTCAAATAGTCGCCACTGACAAACTCTCTCATTACGTGAGAGAGGAGTAAATTCTTCATCAACTTCTCTCCTACTTATTTCTCTTGGCGAATGTTTCCTTATCCTTGTGCTGAGAAACAAGAGTCTTGTCCTCGTCGAGCCAGTCTCCAATCTTTGCTGCATAACCTTCACATTACTCAAAATAATAACGGTTAATAATAATTTCACATGTAAGGTATGCAATTTCACATTTTCATTATTAAAGAAATATAAAATAATTTACCTTGGATTTAAGGAATATGCAAAGCGATAAAGTGACCTAGTGCTCCCCTTCCACCTATCAGCTACGATAGCATGCACCACATTATTAAAGCTTGAACTCTCATGCAATTGTTTTTTTTTTTTTTTTAACGACATATGGAAATTTTCATCTTTTATAGCCTGGCAATTCTACTAGCCATCACAGAGAAGCTGTCACATAATGAGGAATTTTTACTAGATTGAATGGTAAGCCTCCTCAGTACGTCATTGTTATAATTCCCGCATCTAGGAGCTTTTGGGCTCGAACATACCAATATTGCGCTTCCCATCTTTTCTATTCTTTGAATACAGTGGCTCAAGATGTATGTATCTTGCATGAGCCATCAAACTCACACTTGTATTTGAAGGAGATGATTGGGTTTTCAAAGGAAATGGTACTAGCTTTTGCCCCGCATGTCGCGCCTGAAATCACCGGGGGTGGGGGGTGGGGGGTTAGGTAATATGCTAATCTAAATGGAAAAATAAAAATTTATCAACAATAATTCTACAAAGATATTAACACATAAACGAATCCAAATTCACAACTAAGAAATGAAGCCGTATACCCTATGAAGGGCTCTGAACTTCTCGTGATTCCTCTTAAATAAGAGTTGAGGTGCGTAATTGCTTTCCTATTATATATAGAGTTCAAACAAATAATCTTGAGAGAAGAATAAAAACAACAAGTATATTTGTGCGATAATATAAAGGAGTAAGAGTTAAAGAGATCAAACGCAAGCCAATTACAAAGATAGAGGATTGTTATCGAGGGTCAATCCACTTTCTCCACGTTACCGCTTTCATTCAATGAAGGATTCCACTATAATCGCTCTCGATTATAATTGAATTTGATCCTGCAAGATCACTCGGTGCCGCAACACCTACAATCTTCCTTACTCGTTCCTGCAAGAACATAAATGCACGAGCCTACAAGCTCGATCGAGGACACAATCTCCAACAACTCAATTACAAAAAATGAACACTAGTGATCAATACTCGATCACAAATAAAACTCTATTACAACCTCACTTATAGAATAGATAGATATGAGAGCTCAAGTGTAAACGAGAGAAAACAGAGATTAGAAATTGAAAAACACTAAAAATTTTTATAAAAGATTTTAGAATTGAACATTTGAAAATCTAATTGAAAACCTGTTGTCAAAAACAATATCTAGTCACTCTAATTTATAGGAGAAGCCTAGAGACCAATTCTCAGTTAATTCCAGCAATTAAAATAAGTTAGTATACATTAGAATCAAGAAATAGCTGTTAGGAATGAACCTGTACATGTTTGAATAGAAAACTAGGTGTTATAGGATAAAACAAGTAAGTTTTGACTAAAAGCTATCGACAGCTATGTTGGGCTGTCGACAGGCCAAGTGGCCTATACATAAGCAAACTTCATACACATTTTGAAAGATTATAACATTGGAATCTGAAAATAAATATATAAGAAAAATTTGTAGATATTTAAATTATCTTTTTAATTAAAATAAAATCATATGAATCAGATATAGGGTTAGAAAGATATGATCAAAATACTGAAGAGTATCAAACTGGAACTGTGAAAAATGTTTTCAGCACATAAGCCAACTTAAAAGTAATATTTGATAACTAAAATATTTGAATCTGAAAATAACTATATAAGAAGATATTGTAGATATTTAAGTTATTTTTATAATGCAACTTAAATCACATCAAACAAAAATTAGAGTAAAAAGTTATGACCAAAATACTAGACATATATCAGTGCAAAACAGTCAGTTGTCGACAACAAAAAAACTTGACTGTCGACAGCTGAGCTATCTGTAAATGGCTGTCTACAGCTATAAATAGGCTGTCGACAGTCCTACTCCACAGTCAGGTTTAAAATTAAATTTATAGCTCTTTAAGTCAACTTCGTAAATTAAACATTGTAATCGATATTGTGGCCCTCAAAGTTAACTTTGTAATGCAATAAAAATCACATGAATCAAGTATTGAATTAGAAAGTTAAGATCAAAACACTAAAAGGGTGTCATATAAAAATTACGAAAACTATTTTTTATAAGAAATAAACTTTTGATAAAAATAAAACTAAACTCGTGAAGTCAACTCATCAAAATAATTTTTAAACACAATTTAAGCATCAATATATATGGATGTAATCTAATACATGTGTAAATCAATGTAAACTTATTTTTGATGAAATCTATTTATGAAATCAAAAATAAAACCAAAAATGGGTTAAATCGAAAACCAAACTATTGTGTGTGTGTGTGTAAGTTTGAGCAATCAATACTAATCTATTCTTTACAATAAGTCTAAACTCACAAAAACAAGGCACAAATCTTCTTATAGATATTTGTTGGCCCAAAGACTATTTGCCCTTGTTTTGATAATAACAAAACATATGAAGTTACATTTTCTAACAATTTCTTGCAAATAAGTTTCAGGATTTCTCGTTGTTGCATTTGGCTTCCTAGATAAGACTCACACCATTTTAAAGCCAGGAAGATGATGATTTAAGAGCCTAAGCACCATGAAGGCACATGCATGAGATTCACCAAGCTCAAGGATCAAGTTTGCAAAGAGTAAAGGCTATACAAGACTTATGTATTTTGTATTTTTAGTGTAGAATTTATAGTCTTGATAAAACTAAGGTAGTTAGCTTTATAGCTCTTGAAATTCACACACACACATACACACACACCCCCCTCTTTCAGATTCCTATATGTTTTTGAAAACACGTAAACACGTTTCTCGTTTTAGTTTTCAAAAACAAGTTCCAAAAAAACGGTTTTTCTTTTAAAAAAATATTTTTAACAAAATATAGTTCTACTTAGTTTTGTAATGATCTCTGATCACACACTGGATCTATCAGTTTTAAGAACTTTATTTTGTGTTTATGATCATAACATATTTTGTCGAAAAAGTATTGGACTTCAAAATATTTTCTTATATCTGACTTTGGCCATGAGTCAGTCGATCGATCGGTCAACATTTGACAGGGCAAAATTGCTCTATCGGTCGACTGAGCGATCGACCGATTTTTCACAAGATTTTAGAGTGCTTTGGTGTGCGCTTTGGTTAACTGACCGGTCGACCGACTGAGACATTTTTAGCCTCGGCTGGGTCACGGTCAACCGATTGATCGACAGTCAGAGAGCAAGGCTCTCTGTTTGGGTTACTCAGTTGATCGAGCGATCGACCACTAACCCCAATGGTTGAAAATCTGACCATTGGCGGTCGACTGATCGGTCGACTGACATAACAGTTTTCTTCTGATTTTGGCCCCAACGGCTAGTTTCTGCTTTGTCTTTTTCTGGGTCACATCCCAACGGATATTTTGAGTTTTCTCTACTTGTTTTCATGCCCTATAAGTAGTGGCACTGTAGAAAAACCCTAGAACAAGTTTTTAACATCCAAGATCAAGTTCTAGTTATCAAAATTTCTTTTCTTGAGAAAATTTTGATATTGAGCCAAAAATTTGATATCCTTGTTTTAGCTTGACCTTTCCTTCTCATCTTTACAATCACTTCTCACCGCACAATCTCAAAGAGCTTCATCTACCTACTTGGTTTTAGGATTGTGTTTGATGACCTTTTGTGATAAAAAAGGAGATCATGGTTTCTTGTATTCAAGAAGTTGTAGAGGTTGCGGCCTCGAGTAAGCTAGTGAGCTTGATTGTAGGTGTTGCGGCACCAAGATAGAGACTTATGGGTCCGTTAAGTTCTTGCAGGAACTTGTAAGGGTTGTCGATGTCGCGGGATCGATTTAGCGGAAATCCTTCATTGCGGTGAAGGCGGGGACGTAGAGCGGTAACTCGAATCTCGAAACACATCCTTGCGTTTGCGATTGCTCTCTTATCTCTTAACTCAAATCTCTCTATTCTTGCATGCTAAAATTGTTCATCTTATTGCAAGTTCTTTTGTGTTGTGATTTTGTATTGCTAGTTAGCTAGTAATTATTTTTAATTCCGTATTATTTGTCATATACATATAGCCATCACCTATTCACCCCCTCTAGGTGATTTACAATCTTCTCTAAGTAGACGTGATCCAAATTAGATCTCATAGAACTAGACTCCATTTTGAATGCTTGATGTGATTTTTACGCTTGAGCTCTTGAATCACATGTGTTAGCTTCAAACATGACTTTCAGTCTTCAAACTTGACTTTGAGCCTTTTAGTGAAGCTAAACACCGATTAAGATCTTGATCAATATCTGAAACTTAAACACCACAGGATCTTTAGTACTATAACTACATGAGTTAATCATTATCAAAACTAGAGTGATGGACCCTTTGGCCAACAACGCCCTCATATCTGTTTTCTCAATTAATATCTTAAACTCTTCAACTTGCATATTTGTTACTTTTGAACACACACTAGTTCCCTTGCTGGAAATCTTCATCAAGTGACATTTCACTCGGAAGCAGGGGTGATTGTTCTCTACATTACTTGATTTACACTTCCACTTTCAATTTCCTCTTGCTTCTCCATGCTTCTGTTATATAAGATCGATACATAGAAGAGTCTTATCATTCTCGTTTTGAAATATTGTTACCTGAAGAATTCATTGGAGCATTTTTAACCTACAACATTTTTTTGCTAATTAAATCAACCGCCGATGGGATTCACCGGCAACCTCCGAGGAGCAAACCCGAGGCCTAGTCGAAACCACTTTGGTGTTGGGGACCTACCAAAGGCCCTTGTACAAACACCAGAGTATACCGCAGAATAATCACGAATAGAACAAGAAGAAATAAACGAGAAAGAAAGCGAGAAACACATATTTAGCAAGGTTCGGGAATTGCCTACATCCTCGGGGCAGAAGGGAAGAAAGATCTTCTTCAAATCAATTAATTCATGCTACAATCAATGGGAACAATACCCCTCTTTATATAGCCAAAGAATCTTCGAAGAAAAAGGAACCAACAAATCCGAATTCAGATCAGAAACGAATCCAAAATTCAACTAGAAATCTGCTCAGAACAATCGTGCGGTCGACCGGGTGGTTGACCGCTAGCTGTGCAGGCTAAAATATGCGCTCTGGCCAGTCAACCAGACGGTCGACCGCTAGTTGTCCAGGGGTGGCAATCTTCATTCTGGACGGTCGACTAGGTAGTAGACCGACTATCATTTACCTATGCTGCTCCCACTGGATGGTCAACCGCTACATGTATTTTCTCTCTTATGCACTTTTGTGCATGGCCGGTCGACCGGGCGGGATCAGGCCTATGGCTTCAGCTGTGCCTCTAGTCTTCTACAAGTCTTAGGCAAGTCGTTGAACTCTAAACTTCGGGTTATTTTCCCTAATAAGTTAAAAAAACTCTACCAACAAGATTTTAGGCCTCTCCGCACAATTCTCCATCTCGGTAAAGATTTCTCAAATCTGAGCAAACACAATAAAGTAGCATGTCGACTCAACCTGGTTGCACCGATATGGTTGCCTATGTACCTCCTGCTTAAGGAATCAAGCCATCCGTAATTCATCCAAATGAGCTCCACAGACTCAAGAAACTGGAAGGATATGGAGTAACTTCTTGCAACGCGCGAACTTTACTCTCGGAACAATCTTGGTAAATACTATTATGGACTCTTTTTGTATTTGGAATATGTATGCATATTTCTAGTTTTGATAAAACACACATATACCTTGAAGCTTGATCTTTATGAAAATTAAATTTTTATGATTGTCATACTTGTTTGTTTTGAGCCTCATTGACTATTTTTCATGAATATGCTAAACACATAACCTTTGTATACTAACATTATTTTTGTTTACTCATGCTTTTGTCTCATGAGTACATTTTTTTGAGCTTTATAGATTTTCAGTGTCAACTTTTGTGTATTTGATATATTTCATGAGATATACATGAAGGATCTTTAACTAGTTTTTTAAAAATTACTTTAACTAGTTATTTATTCTTCATTTGGTAGTGTTTTCAATTTACAACTAATTTCAAATTTTATTTTTGAAAACTTCTACCCTTAAAGGGCGGATGGTTGGGAGACCATGCCTTATGAGCCTAATTGAAAATCTTTATCATGTGCATGAATAGGGTGGATAGGTATGAGTTATACACATGTACTTCATGAAATTTTATCCTTATATACTCATATTTGTTTCTATATATGTATGCTTCAGAAATATCTAACAATATCAATTTCAATTGGTATTTTCTTTTTCATACATATATATATGTTTTGATTGTGCTTGATTTATAATATTTATTACATGTTTAAAGCACAAATTATGTTTATGCTAAGCTTGACTTAAAATTAAAAAAAATTGATATCTTTATAAGCTTATGCATAATTTTTAATTGGTATTTCAATTGACATTTTATTTGATATCAAAATTTACTATAGATCTCCATTGGTATTTTATTTGGTATCAAAATTTATCATATATTTCAACTGGTATCAAAAATGTTTTTACTTTCATTAATCTCAAAATTTTGTTTATTTACCAGTGGTACCAACTTATGCTCTGTCTCATATCACCTACAATTTAATTTCAATTGGTATCACATACTTGAGAAAATTCAAAAAAAAAATTGTTTTAAAGTGATTTCAAAATTTGTTGATATGTATTGCCTATATGCAAGGGGAACTTAACATCTCTTCTATATATAGATCCATGTTGAGTGTATCTTATATTGAGGAGCTTGACATCTCTTCTTTACGTGGTACACGTGTGTAAGGAGAGCTTAACATCTCTACTTATGTATTGTATATTATGCTTTATGTGAGTTAGGATTTTGTCATTCCTTCTTCATGTAATGTATATATACAAGGGAGCTAACTTATCGTCTTCCTCTTCATGAATGTATATCACATATATATCTTTATTGTTGATTTATTTTTCACCCCTTTGTTGATGATTGACAAAAAGGGGAGAATGATTTTGAGTTTATATATGCATATTTAGAAATTGAGTTTATGCATGTTCTATATTTTATGTTTATACAAAAAGGGTGAAAAGGATTTTGAAAGTTTATACAAAAAGGGGGAGAAGGTTTTTGGGGACAAGAATTTTTGATTTATGCATGTTTCTCTCACCTTGTTTATGCATATATATATATATATATATATATATATATATATATATATATATATTATATATATATATATATATATATATATATATATATATATATATATATATATTTATATATATATATGTATTTGTTTAGTTTTATGCACTTCATTGAATATCTATTTGTTTATTGTTACGCTGAGTTAAGGGGAGTTTCTATGAGGCTTATCTTTAATTCATGCATATATAACTCCATGAGTTTTGTCATCATCAAAAAAGGGGAGATTGTTGGCCCGAAGGCCCATTGCTCTAGTTTTGATGATGACTAACTCATATAATTATAGATTTAATAATCTTGTATTTAATTAGTCTCAGATATTTAATCAAGCTCTTAGTTGGTGTTTAGCTTTAACAGGATTTAAAGTCAAGTTTTGAAGCTAGCACATGTTGATTCAAGAGCTCGCGCATCAAGATCGCATCAAGTACTCAAGAGGAGTCTAGCTCATTGGATCAAAGTTTGGACCAAGTCAAGAAGGAGAAGAAGATTTTTAAAGAGAAGATTTTCAAAAAAACTTGTGTCATGTTTGTAAGTGTTAAGATTTTTTAGATAAAATATAAAGGATAGATTAGTTGGTGAATTGCTCAAGTTCATATACACTTACACACAAGATTTATATGTATTTTTATAAAAGAGTTTTTGTTTTGAAAAATACCGATTTGGTTTTTAAGCTTCAAAATATACATGTGTTTTATTAAAACTTATTTTAGAGCTTAATGTAAAAAATATAGATATTTTATCATTTATGTGTAGTGGATCATATCCATACACACTAAGCTTCAAAAGTGTTTAAAATATCTTATTTTTGTATTTGGAGAAGTTTTGAAAAAAATCGTTTTTAGATTTGGAGATTGTTTTTAGAAAATATAGATTTTTATTTAAGCCAAAATTTCTATATTACAAAAATAGTTCAAAATATTTGCAATATGTTTTGAATTTTTACTCAAATATGTTTGTATATCAAAGTATATCAATGAACTTATTTTTGTAGAATTTATGAGAATTTATGGGATTTTATTGAAGGTAAAAAGACTAAGCTTTAATCCCTGAAATTGCTGACCAGGACTTCTGCCAGTCGACCGGCCGGTCGACTGCTCCAGAAGTCGGTTGACTGGGCAGTCGACCGATGTGCACGAACGTGCACAGCCAAGGGCCGGTCGCCCGCACGGTCAACCGCCAGGAGCTTCTGCTCTCTATAAATGGCCCCGGTCGACCGGGCGGTCGACCGCTAGGTCATAGCCCAGTTTACGGTCGACCGGCCAGTCGACCGGTTTTGCCAATGGTTAGAAATCTGACCGTTGGTGATTGATCATGCAGTTGACCGATAACAGGATTTTCCTGCTGAGTTGTCCCCAACGGCTAGTTTTGGAGGCCTATATACTGGGGATCCCTTGGGCTGTTTTACATAAGATTTTAAGAGAGTTTTTGGGCTAGTTTTTCCTACCTATCTCAGTGTTTATCTCCACTTATTTTAGAGCTAAAACTTTCATATCAAAAGGAGAGTTTTCAAGAGTGTTTTGAAAAAGAGATTTCTTGAGTTTTTTACCACCAAATCAATCCTAATTTTCTCACACACACTTGAGCTATCCATTGTTATATCAATCCTATAGGGATCTTTGTTGTGAGAGTGTTTTAGGTGATCAGAGTGTTGTGATCACCAAAGTATTCTACTTTGTATTTGAGGAGGCGGAGTTGCGGTTTCGCGTTGTTTCGAGTTCTAATGAGAGCTCGGTGTAGAGGTGCGGCCTCGGTAAGCTAGTGTGCTTGCACGTGTAGCGCTTGCGGGAACAAGAGAGGGAATAATGAGTCTAAGGAGTTCTACTGTGAACTCGTTATAGATGTTGCGGCACCGAGTGATCCAATGGGATCGATTCTAGTAGAAATCCTTCATAGTGTTGAATACGGGGACATAGAGCAAGGGTGCTCGAACCTCGAAACAAATCTCCCGTATTTGCGATTGCTCTCTCTCTCTCTCTCTCTCTCTCTCTCTCACTTGTGTTTATATCTTACACGCTTACATTGCCTTTATCTTTACTTGCTTGATATACTTGTGCTTATATTGATATATGCTTGGGGATTATTCGCTCACACTTGTATTCAACCAAGAGAGCCATAGCGACACCTCAACTTTTATTTAGAGGAATCTTGAGGAGATAGTCCAAACCCCTTCACCGAGAATTCGGCTACACTCTTGTGTTATACTTGGTGTGTTTAGCTTAATAATTTTTAGTTTGCTTAAATAGTTTTTATTCCGCATTAATTCATCATTAGATTAGCTAGTCACCTATTCACCCCCCTCTAGGTGATTTCAATTGGTATCAGAGCTTGGTGCTCTAGATTGGGTCTAACAACCTAGAGTTAAAGATCCTTTTTTTTTTGGCTAATCACAATATTTATACACACACATGGATTTCATGTCACCTTCCACTTTTGATATTCTTAACATCTAAACTTGAAAAGTTAAGATGTCAATGTATCTCAAAGCCTTAGGGATTCATGTTTATTTTGCACTATTAAAGATTCATATTGTTTAAATGGCAAATTTCTTGAGGCTAATGCGAAAGCCATCCATGCTTTAAAGAGTACCCTGAATGATGAATATTTATGTAGGGTTGCTAATTTTGATTTGGTTTTTGTAGTATGAAACACTTTAATCTTCCTTGACGAACAAAAATAATAATATGCAGAGAGCGACTCAGATGATGGAAGTGATGCTTTCAACTTGTGCTACATGGTTCAAGGGGATAAACCCCTTGAGGTAAATTTCGAATCTGGGCTTGATGAGGATGTTGACATGTCTTATGAAGAACTTGCATCTTTTTGTCAACAACTTCTTGAAAAATATGATTTGCTTAAAAAGGATAATAATAAATTGAAAAAGAACAACACTTCTTTGTTAAAGAAAATGACTCTCTTAAAAATAGATTTGCATGCATTTCAAAGAAAACGATATGTTGAAAAAGGATAATATTTTCTTATTTTCTAAATTAAATGATCTTTGTGAAGGAAATACTTCTTTGAAAAATAAAATTATGTTGGTGGAAAAAGAAAAAGAAATTATTTTGGAAGAAAACAACTCTTTGAAAAGAAATTTGTTTCAAAAGAAAAGGAAAACATTTCTAAAAAGAAAAGGATTGTTGATTCTCATACTTGCCATGCTCTTCATACTGCCATTGATAAAGATGAGATTAAATTTTTAAAAAATAGAATAGTTTTTTAAGCTCAACTTTGAGCAATTGTGCATTTAGTCATAATAAATTGGAAGCCTCGTTTCAAAAGAAACAAGGTCCACATGTACATGCACATCACCCACGGCACACATATGCACACTTTGCACATTATGATCACACGCATTCTCATGTGCATACTAGAGTGTACAAATGTAGACATTGCGGCCGCAATGGTTATGTAGCAAAATTTTATTTTGACAAGGTAAATTCTATAAATTTTGCTAATAACAATGTTTGGGTTCCATTTGATGCTAACCCCGTGGACCCAAAAGAAAATGGGTACCAAAATTCTCACCTTTTGTGTTTGATGTAGGTGTAGGCTCTCACATAACGTGAGAGGCTTGGTGGTGGATGCATGGGCTAGATGGACATATAAAATTAATGCACCGCTATCAATGAAGTTTGGTGGAGGACCACCATGTTTGGAGACTTAGAGTATAGTGCTTGTGATTTTGGTAACTATCTCTAAACTTCTATTTTATTTACGTGCTTTTACATTAATAATTTATAGCATATTTTTATGATCATGTTTTGTGTTTATGCTTCATGAGGTGAATCATTGTTTAGATGTAGCTTTCATTAAAACTTGTGTCTATTTTTGTACAAGTAGTGAGCAACATTTGATTCTTATATCTTTGTACTTCATTACTCATTTGTACTCATTACATATACATGTATAATCTAACTTTGATGATTCCCTCATTTACACTTGTTTTCATATTCTTATATATGTTTGCTTCATGTATATGTAATTTTTGTTCAAGAATAATAAATATACATGTATACCCTTGAGTCACTTGCCTTCATGCAAATACTATTATGGACTCTTTTTGTGTTTAGGATATGTATGCATATTTCTAATTTTGATAAAACATACATACACCTTGAAACTTGATCTTTATGAAAATTAAATTTTATGATTGTCATACTTGTTTGCTTTAAGCCTCATTGACTATTTTTCATGAATATGCTATACACATAACCTTTGTACACACACATTATTTTTGTTTACTCATGCTTTTGTTTCATGAGCATATTTTTTTGAGCTTTATAGATTTCGAGTGTCAACTTTTGTGTTTTGGTATATTTCATGAGATATACATGAAGAATCTTTAACTAGTTTTTCAAAAATTACTTTAACTAGTTATTTATTCTTCATTTGATAGTGTTTTCAATTTACAACTAATTTCAAATCTTAATTTTGAAAACTTCTACCAATAAAGGGTGGATGGTTGGGAGACCATGCCTTGTGAGCCTAATTGAAAATCTTTTATCATGTGCATGAATAGGGGCGATAGGTATGAGTTATACACATGTACTTCATAAAATTTTATCCTTGTATACTCATATTTGTTTCTATATATATATGCTTCAAAAATATCTAATGATATCAATTTCAATTGGTATTTTCTCTTTCATATATATGTATATGTTTTGATTGTGCTTGATTTACAATATCAATTACATGTTTAAAGTACAAATTATGTTTATGCTAAACTTGACTTAAAATTAAAAATAAATTGGTTTTTTTATAAGCTTATGCATAGTTTTTAATTGGTATTTCAATTGACATTTTATTTGATATCAAAATTTACTATAAATTTCCATTAGTATTTTATTTGGTATCAAAATTTACCATATATTTCAATTGGTATCAAAAATATTTTTACTTTCATTAATCTCAAAATTTTGTTTATTTACAAGTGGTACCAACGTATGTTCTGTCACATATCACCTACAATTTAATTTAATTGGTATCAAATACTTGAGAAAATTCAAAAAATTTTTGTTTTAAAGTGGTTTCAAAATTTGTTGATATGTATTGCCTATATGCAAGGGGAGCTTAACATCTCTTCTATATACAGATTTATGTTGAGTGTATCTTATATTGAGGAGTTTAACATCTCTTCTATGTACAGATTTATGTTGAGTGTATCTTATATTGAGGAGCTTGACATCTCTTCTTTATGTGGTACGTGTGTAGGGGAAGCTGAATATCTCCACTTATGCATTGTATATTATGCTTTATGTGAGTTAAAGTTTTGTCATCCCTTCTTCATGTAATGCATGTATGTAGGGGAGCTAACTTGCCGTCTTCCTCTTCATGAATGTATATCGCATATATATCTTTATTGTTGATTTATTTTTCACCCTTTTGTTGATGATTGACAAAAAGAGGGAGAATAATTTTGAGTTTATATATGCATATTTAGAAATTGAGTTTATGCATATATTGAGTTTATGCATGTTCTATATTTTATGTTTATACAAAAAAGGGTGATAAGGATTTTGAAAGTTTATACAAAAAGGGGGAGAAGGTTTTTGGGGACAAGAATTTTTGATTTATGCATGTTTCTCTCACCTTATTTATACATATATATTTGTTTAGTTTTATCACTACATTGAATATCTATTATTGTTATGCATGAGTTAAGGGGGAGCTATTATGAAGCTTATCTTTAATCCATGCATATATAACTCCATGAGTTTTGTCATCATCAAAAAGGGGGAGATTGTTGGCCCGAAGGCCCATTGCACTAGTTTTGATGATGATTAACTCATGTAGTTATAGTACTAATGATCTTGTATTTAATTAGTCTCAAATATTTGATCAAGATCTTAGTTGATGTTTAGCTTCAACAAAGATTTAAAGTCAAGTTTTAGAGCTAACACCTGTTGATTCAAGAGCTCGTGCATCAAGATCGCATCGAGTACTCAAGAGGAGTCTAGCTCATTGGATCAAGATTTGGACTAAGTTAAGATGGAGAAGAAGATTTTCAAAGAGAAGATTTTCAAGAAAACTTGTGTCATGTTTGTAAGTGTCAAGATTTTATTTTTAGATAAAATGTAAATGATAGATTAGTTGGTAGATTGCTCAAGTTCATATACACTCACACACAAAATTTATGTGTTTTCATAAATGAGTTTTTGTTTTGAAAATACCGGTTTGGTTTTAAGCTTCAAAATATAGATATATTTTTATCAAAACTTATTTTAGAGTTCAATGTCAAAATATAAATATTTCATCATATATATGTAGTGGATCATATCCATACACACTAAGCTTCAAAAGTATTTAAAATATCTTGTTTTTGTATTTGGAGAAGTTTTAGAAAAATCGTTTTTAGATTTGGAGATTATTTTTGGAAAATACAGTTTTTTTGTTTAACCCAAAATTTCTATATTACAAAAATAGTTCAAAATATTTGCAACATGTTTTGAATTTTACTCAAACATGTTTGTATATCAAAGTATATTAATGAACTTATTTTTATAGAATTTATGAGAATTTATGCGATTTTATTGAAGGTAAAAAGACTAAGTTTTAATCCCTGAAATTGCTGACCAAACCTTCTGCCAGTCGACCGGCCGGTCAACCGCTCCAGAAGTCGGTCGACCGGGTGGTCGACCGATATGCACGAACGTGCACAGCCAAGGGCTGGTCGACCGCACCGTCGACCGCTAGAGAGCTTCTGCTCTCTGTAAATGGCCCCGACCGGGCGGTCGACCGCTAGGTCATAGCCCAGTTTACGATCGACAGGCTGGTCGACCGATTTTCCCAACAGTCAGATGTCCGACCATTGGCAGTCGACTGACAACAGGATTTTTCTGCTGTGTTATCTCCAACAGCTAGTTTTTGGAGGCCTATATATTGGGGATCCCTTGGGCTGTTTTACACAAAATTTTAAGAGAGTTGGGCTAGTTTTTCCTACCTATCTCAGTGTTTATCTCCACTTGTTTTAGAGCTTAAACTTTCATATCAAAAGGAGAGTTTTTCAAGAGTGTTTTGAAAAAAAGATAAGATTTTTCACCACCAAATCAATCCTAGTTTTCTCACACACACTTGAGTTATCCATTGCTATATCAATCCTATTGGGATCTTTGTTGTGAGAGTGTTTTAGGTGATCAAAGTGTTGTGATCACTAAAGTGTTCTACTTTGTATTTGAGGAGGCGGACTTGCAAGTTCGCGTTGTTTTGAGTTCTAGTGAGAGCTCGGTGTAGAGGTGCGACCTCGATTAGCTAGTGTACTTGCACGTGTAGTCCTTGCGGGAACGAGAGAGGGACTAGTGAGTCCAAGGAGTTTTAGTGTGAACTCTTGTAGGTGTTACGGCACCGAGTGATCAGGTGGGATCGATTCTAGTGAAAATGCTTCATAGTGTTGAATGCGGGGACGTAGAGTAAGGGTGCTCGAACCTCGAAATAAATCTCGCGTGTTTGCGATTGCTCTCTCTATCTCTCACTTGTGTTTATATCTTAAACGCTTACATTGCCTTTATCTTTACTTGCTTGATATACTTGTGCTTATATTGATATATGCTTGGGGATTATTTGCTCACACTTGTATTCAATCAAGAGAGCCATAACGGTACCTCAACTCTTACCTAGAGGAATCTTGAGGAGGTAGTCCAGAGCCCTTCACCGAGAATTCGGCTACACTCTTGTGTTATACTTGGTGTGTTTAGCTTAATAATTCTTTGTTTGCTTAAATAGTTTTTATTCCGCATTAATTCATCATTAGATTAGCTAGTCACCTATTCACCCCCCTCAAGGTGATTTCATCTCTCACCTCTTATGAAGCTATCGAAATGCTTATACCACTGCCTTGGCAATTGTTTTAGCCTATAAAATGATTTCTTCAACTTGCACACCATATTCTCTTTTCCTGTAGTCTTGAAACCCTACGCTGAGACATCAAGATCTCCATATCAATATCGCCATGGAGAAAGGCAATCTACACATCGAGTTGATCAATCTCCAACTCATATTGTACCACCAGTGCCAATAATATCTAAATCGACAAGTGCTTTACAATATGTGAAAATATCTAGTTGTAGTCAATGCCTTCTCACCACGTGTAGCCTTTAGCTTCAAATCTGGCCTTATAGCATATAGTATGACCATCTAGAGATCTTTGTCTTTTTCGCGATCACTTACTTACAACTAATAGCTTTCTTTTTCTTAGGCAATTCTGTCAATTCCCAAGTGCCATTATTGTGAAGAGAGTTCATCTCTTTCATTATGGCATCCTTCTACATCTTAGATTCTGAACTGATTT
This sequence comes from Agave tequilana, assembly GCA_038442645.1. Lineage (NCBI taxonomy): Eukaryota > Viridiplantae > Streptophyta > Magnoliopsida > Asparagales > Asparagaceae > Agave > Agave tequilana. The sequence goes on along the minus strand of JAVJIF010017159.1, from coordinate 21,586 downwards.
CAGATTATCTATATGTAGACAAGGTTATCTCCTCAACGACTGGAAAAGCACAGGTCACAATCATGTTAGTAGCGAGCCAACTGGGCTTACGTGGATTTCTTTGGGCTCTTCCTACTGTAATAGATGTAGGATCTAAAATATTATGTCAACACTCAAACAGAGATATTAGCGTTAAATAAAATAACTTACAATAAAAGGAAATAAATCTCAGAAAATGCAAACGCAAACATAAGAGATTTTATCTTGGTTCGGTCCTCTTGACCTACATCCAGTCCCTAAGCAACCCGCTTGAGATTTTCCTTATCCTTGATTTTGTACACCCAAAACCAACACCTTGTACACCACTTGACAAGTCCCCTTTGTCAAATGTATACAACTCTTCTTACACCAAGAAGACAACAACACCTTGTATAACTTCTCTTTAACCCGAAGACGCTCTTGTATAATTTTCTCTTTGAGTAATTACAATCAGTCCTATAAGTCTTAAATCTGTATGTGATCGTGAACAAGGACTCTTATAGGCGAACTCTCAGAATTCTTCACGAAAGGATTGGAATTTGTGTGAAGAAGAAAGTGGAACAATTTTCTGAAAAATAGATTTTTGAACAGAGTTTTAAGGCAGAAAACTATTGATATGAATTGGTATTTTTAGCCTAGGACAACATCCCTATTTATAGGTGAAATCTATAGTCAGTTAGGGTAGTTATCAACTTGATTAAAACGTTAGATAAAATACCATAAATTAGAAACTGACTAAAAGTCAGAAACTGTCATTAATCGACTTGAGGTTGGGGGTTAGTCGACTAGGGTAATAAGTTTTGTCTATAGTAGTCGACTTATAAAGGGGGCAAGTCGACTAGGGAAGGTCTGATATAATTGATATGTTTCTGAAAACTGAACTTAGTCGACCATTGTTTGGACACATATATTGCATATATATTATTACATTCCTATATATATTCTATAATGAATATTGTAAATAACTTGTCTTAATGTCCTAATTCATGCAGGGTATGATAGGGAGAAAATAATCATAAAATTTATCCAATTAAATTAAAAAGTTCAAAAGAAAGGAGATCGATTCAAATCCAAAGGTTCTAGAAGCTATCTTTATCTGAAATATGGATATATTAGATAAGATAATATTATCTAATTTCAAGAGAAAAATGGATTGTTTAAAGATCTTATCTATTTTACAAAATATAAGTGAATATCTTATCAATTCTAGAAAACAAATTGAAAATTTAAGATGATAAATGGATAGGGAGAAGATCAATGGATGAGATGAAGCAATTTAGATTCGGATTCAAACTGGATATACTTTAGCATTTTAATCATAACTTTCACTACTGAAACTCAAATCTAATGATTCAAGATGCTACAGAAAGAAGCCTTAAAGGGCTACAATTATTATGTTGATCACTCATTCCAATTCTATCCGTTGGTAACAGATATTCAGCAATAAACACGCCAACAGCCTGCAGATCAGAATTGAATTTCTGGATAAATCAAATCAAGTTTGAAAATAATAGGAGAATTCAAATTCAGAAATATCCAGATCTTCTTATCTTCATACACTTTCTATCTCTCTGATTTTCTCCTATAAATACCCTCATACCTCGAAGGCAAAAAGGGCACCACTTCAGAGAGAGTTTTACTTTAGGCTTTTCTTTCTTCTTCAATGAAATTTTTATTATTTATTTTCTTTTAGGTTAGAGAGAGTTACATGAGAAAAGAGAGAAAGAATTATTTTAGAGTGACATTATTGTAATTCTTTTTCAAGAGACTTATATTGAAGGTGACATCAATGGAGTTTTCCCACTTTTCTTCATCGTACTCAATCTGGCCACGCACCATGTTCAAGTTACTCTTTCTATTTGCTTTGCTTTACTTCATGCTGAGGTAAGTATTTGTTATGGTTCAACAATAGAGGTAAATGTTCTTCTTTTATTTCTTTTTATTTTTGATTTTTGCATCAACACTTTTCTTTATCTCTTTTTGTTTCTTTTTCTTTTATAATTAAAATAAAATAACACCACCATCTCTTCTTCTACCATCTTCTCTTAACTAAACATAATATTTTTATTTTCTTTTTATAAACTGAGAAGATAAGTATTCATTAGTTTTTGTAAATTAAAAGAAAAAACTTACATAACGCTTCCATCGCTGTCCCTCTCTGTGGATCACGACCCGTTAGCTCTAGGCCACACGGTAGAATTGAGGACCTAGCACTGTTTTAAATTTCTGTATTTTTTTATGCAGGTTTGGCTCGATCATAATTTTGGCGCCGTTGCCGGGGAGAGACGGTAAGTTTTCTTTCTTTTTAATTTTCTTTAATTAATTAATCCCTTTTTCTTCTTTGTTTTAATGTACAGGGGCTAATTATAGAAAACTAGGAGCTGCAGTGGACATATTCCTACTCTATGCCTCTGTCCAAGAAGGCACAGCATCAGAGCCCACAACTATGGTGAACAACTAACTGTAGTCTCTTGCAGGTTTCTTTACAGAGATTAGCTCTTTGCAGTTATTAGTTTATCTATTTAACTCACTCTGTACATATTCTAATCAACAATAACTTGTTACTTTGTAAATGTTAAAAAACATTTAGACTCTTGCATCTTAGGCCATCTGTCTATTTCGTTTCTTTATATTACTATTGAAGAGTGCTGGAGTAAAGGTATGTGTGCATTGCATATAGTTCAGGAAACATATTTTGAGTGATTCATATTGCTTGAATGTTACCTTTGCTTTATACTTGTACACTGCACTAAAAAGACTAAGGGCATATCCTTAAACAAGATAAGGTGGGGGAAGTCATTACCCTTCCTTAACCAAAAAATCATCTCCTCACTCACTAACCCAGCCTAACATAAAATTGAGTAGACGTTGGCCCTAGGGACATATCTGACTCAAATAGGGATTGACCTAAGGGGGAAGTTGTTAGAAGTTAACTCTTGCCAAATTGGTGTCTAAGGTTGGGGATTGAGAGGCGAAACCCCGAAGACTGGTAGTTTGGCATAATTAGGCCTGTAGCTTTTAAGCGCGGATACCTCCCACAAATCTTCCCCTGCTTAGCCGATTAACTTGTAGTCAGGTTCTGCAATATACCTCCTGTGGATAATCAACAGTTAGGAGTCGTCTAGGTCTAAGCTCTACCTTAACATAGGCTAGATTTTTCTTTATTTTCTTGTTTGGTTATTTGTTTATTTTTATTTGTTCTTTGTGAAAATGGATTATAATTACAATTATTCTGATTATAACTCAAATCTATATTTCAGCCCAACCTCTTTCAATTCGGATATTACCAACCTGGTATTACATAACTCTAACCAACAAAGTATGCCAGATTGGTCTTATCTGAATCAATATATGCCCTAATCCCAGTATTATGAACAAGAATGGGACAATCATCACCACTCTTCACCGAGTTAGTGTGGATACAACTCTCCCGAGTCTTACTATCAACAACCTTACCAACAAACAGCTTCATATAATCCATACCAAGACCAACCTATAGAAGAGAAATCTTCTTTAGAAAAGACATTTGAAGCCTTCCTTGAGTCCACACGACAAGTACAAATCGTAGCACTCAATTCTCCCAAAAAAATCCCAAATTCAAGATCCTTACTCTAATTTTCAAGTCCAACCACAACAAGAAGAACCTATTGACTTAGAAAAGAATATGAAATTCATGATTCAGTCCCAAAATGATTGTATTCAATCACAAACGGATTGTCTCAAATCTCTTAATAGGCTAGAAACAAAAGTGAGTCATTTGGTTAACACAATTAATGATAGGAATGAGGAAACTCTGCCTAACATATTTTCTACCACTCCTAATTCTCCTAGCCATATTGACGAATAATCATGGTATCTGGAGATTTTGACCAAGAATCAATTTCACCACAAAACTTTAAACTTGACCAATATCAACCCATTGATAAATTGGCAAGTTTTCATTTCAATGAGATTGAACTTAAAGATGAATGTAATACCGATTCTCAGTGGTGTGATTTAGTTTTACCTTTTGAATCTATGCTGACTCCAGTTTCCTTACGCGATTTGAACCCAATTCCGAAGCCAACATTGATTCCTATTCCTATAGAGTTTGAACACGAACCACCTATTTTGGATAGTCATATTCCATTGTTGAGAAATGAATGTGAATTTGAATTCTATGATTTGGACCAAACCCATGAACCAACTCTGACTCTTAAACCTAAACTTGATTTGAGTTTTATTCTCGAGTCAGTATCTGTTCCCATTCCCTTCATGTTGAGCTCAAATCATTCATTTCACAAAATCACATTCCATTGTTAGTTCAAGGTTTAGTTCAACATGACTCCGTGATGATACCCCAAGATTGGTCATATAATCGGGAAAAATTTCGTGCTAGGATCTTGCATGATCTTATTTATATTGGAGAATATAAAAATGTTAAAAAGAAAGAGGTCATAAAAGGTGGGTTCCATGAAAATTCACAATATCTAAACTGGGCAGAAACGCTTAGCCCAATGAGACCACCACCGGAACCACCACCTTGAGGTGACAATTTTCCTTCCCTTTCTCCTTTTTCATATATTATTGTATTTCATTCATACATTGAGGACAATGCATGAGTTAGGTGTGGGGGAGGGTTTACTAACATGCTAGATTTACTAATCTAAAAAAAAAAAAATCCTTTCTTTTAAACTTTTTGAAAAGGAAACTAATACTTTGAATTATTTTTGTAAGAAATTTAGTTAATTTTAAGAAATAAGAGGATCATAATTAGGATTCTTATACTTCGTCAAAATAAAATTATTTGTTGATTTTGAGGATAGGAAGAAAAATTAGAAAAGTAATTTAGTCTTAATTTTATCATGATGAAATATACATACTTTATACACTTACACACTTAGGTTTCTAAAACAAAGATTCTTATGCCTCATATAAAATATATATATATATATACATATATCAAAAAAAATCCTCTGATTAAGCTGGTTATTTGTGCCTCATAAAGCATAAGTATTCACGCCTAAAAGTGGTTCACATAAATAAAAATCCTGGTTTTGTGGCCTTGTTTGCTTGAGTCCTAAGTCCTTGGGGTGCTTTCTCACCCGGTATCCTAAAACCGTCTGGTTGGGAGTCACCAACTAAGGCTCGCTACATGGGCAAATTAGAAAGCCTAATAGAGATAAGGGATATTACCGCAATAAAAAAAGAAAAAAATAATAAGTCATAAGATTTAAAGTTGAAGAATCCTAAGCCAAATTTTCACGGTCACATGGTGCATATGACTTAGGGTAAAATAATAGACTAGATGAGAAATACAATTTTAATCCTTACCTTGATTGAAAACAAGTTTTGAATAAAGACTATGTTTAGGAATGACTAAATTTGATAAACATATGACTTATAGATTACTTGAATTTACATTAATACTTCAAATATTTTTTCCTTTCAAAATGCGTTTTCAAAAAAAAATACTAACAATTCATTTCTTTTTCTTCATGGATTTTGTGGATACAATCCACTAAAAACTCTCACGAGACAAAATTTGTCCTCTAGGGGTAACCTAGAGGTTTAACGGCGTATTACACGTGCTAAGTGGAACTGTGATTTCTACGAAAGTGAGTTAGGTTTGGTCAGTTTAGTTTTCTTTTCCCTTTGTTTTGCTCGAGGACGACCAAAAGATAAGTGTGAGGGTGTGTTTGGACACACATATATTGCATAAATATTATTACATTCTTACTTATACTCTGTAATGAATATTACAAATAACTTGTCTTAATGTCCTAATTCATGCAGGGTATGATAGGAAGAAAATAATCATGAAATTTATTCAATTAAATTCAAAAGTTCAAAAGAAAGGGGATCGATTCAAATCCAAAGATTCTAGAAGCTATCTTATCTGAAAACTGGTTATATCAAATATGATAATATTATCTAATTTTAAGAGAAAAATGGATTATTTGAAGACCTTATCTATTTTGCTGAAGATAATGAATATCTTATCAATTCTAGAAGATAAATTGAAAATTCAAGAGGATAAATGGATAGAGAGAAGATCAATAGATGAAATGAAGCAATTTTGATTCGGATTCAGTTTAGCATTTTAATCATAACTTTCACTAATGAAACTCAAATCTAATAATTCAAGATGCTATAGAAAGAAGGCTTAAAGGTCTACAATTCTTCTGTCGATCACTCGTTCTAATTCTATCAGTTGATAAGTGATATTCAGCAATCAACAAGTCAACAGCCTGCAGATCAGAATTGAATTCTGGATAAATTAAATCAAGTTTGGAGATAATGGGAGAATTTAAATTCAGAAATATCCAGATCTTTCTATCTTCATACGCTTTCTATCCCTCGGTTTTCTCCTATAAATACCCTCATACCTCGAAGGCAAATAGGGCACCACTTCAGAGAGAGTTTTACTTTAGGGTTTTCTTTTCTTTTCAATGAAATTTTTATTTTTTATTTTCTTTTAGGTTAGAGAGAGTTACATGAGAAAAGAGAGGAAGAATTATTGTAGAGTGACACTATTGTAATTCTTTTTCAAGAGATTTATATTGAAGGTGACATCAATGGAGTTTTCTCACTTTTCTTCATCGTACTCAATCTGGCCAAGCACCGTGTTCAAGTTACTCTTCCTATTTGCTTTGCTTTACTTCATGCTGAGTAAGTCTTTGTTATGGTTCAACAGTAGAGGTAAATATTCTTCTTTTATTTCTTTTTATTTTGATTTTTGCATCAACACTTTTCTTTATCTCTTTTGTTTCTTTTTCTTTTATAATTAAAATAAAACAATACCACCATCTCTTCTTCTACCATCTTCTCTAACTAAACTTAATATTTTTATTTTCTTTTTATAAATTGAGAAGATAAGTAATCATTAGTTTTTGTAAATTAAAAGAAGAAACTTACATAACGCTTCCATCACTGTCCCTCCCTGTGGATCACGACCCGTTAGCCCTATTATACACGGTAGAATTGAGGATCTAGCACTGTTCTAAATTTTTGTATTTTTTTTGTGCAACTTTGGCTCGATCAACCAACATTATATATAAGTCAACTACAACTAATATTAGTTAACTAGGAAAAGGTATAAGTCGACTAATCATGCTATGCAGAACAGAAACAGAGAGTTGGTATGTATCTTGAAGTGAAATTAAGTCGACTATAGTTAGGAGTAAGTCGACTATAGGTAGTATAAGTTGACTATGCTTGATAATAAGTCGACTAATATGCTTATGATGTGTGTGTGTATTTAAGACTTTTAACATTCTAATAAACAATACAATACACATCTATAGCCATAATCCTTGGGAAGTCTTGAGCATGTAGGACTCTTGTATAAGCTTGTGAGATAGGGCTCCAATGAAATGGCTTCACAAATGTATCATCAAAATCAAGTTCCAACATTCTCCCCCTTTTTGGAGATGACACTTTGTGTGCACGAAAACTCCCCCTGCAGAGAATATGTTATATGTTCTCCCCTGCATAGAACAGGTTATAACAGATATAGAAAAACATGTGTTCTCTTCCTGCAAAAAATATATCATAACACACACATACATATGATAAATGTTTGAAATTTTTTTTTTCAAACTTTTTGTACGGTACCAGAAAGATAAACATTAGAATGATGCCAATCATAATAAGATCAAAGCATTAACCTTTAGGAATCCAAAACCAATTTGAATTTGGTTTCCATTTGTTAGTATTCACATATTGTTGAATTACATATAGAATGTATGTATGATGCAATATAAGTATTTTATCAAAAATGCTTAAGTTTTTAGGAATCCATATGTACTTGTACTTAATTCTTTTGAAATAATATCAGTATTTCTTTTCACAAAAGAATTATATGGATTATGATTCTTTTTACTAATATGTGTAGATTTTCACTCTGATTTAAGAATCCAAGACCATAATGATTTTGTGACATCTTTTGATATGATAACAAATCATTTAACTTTTCTTTTCCTTGTTAAATTTAGTCACATTTTCAAAATCTCTTCATATTTCATTTGAAACTTGATATGTTTTATTTAAAACAGTAATCTTTTATTTAAAGACAAAGTTTCTTTTTTAAGCATTACATTTTCTTTTATAAAAATTCTCATTATTTCTTTTTCAATGATGATATAAACTTTTTCAAAATCATCTTTTTGAGAATTTATGGAAGAAATTTGAGAAACATAACATGAATTTTCTTTGATAAGATTTTCATTTCCTTTGATAAAACTTTATTCTTTATTTTCATTCTTAAGATCATTGTATAATTCATAAAAGCATCTAAGAGTTTAGTATACTGTACCTCATCTTCTTCTTGAGCCATGAAACAAATGTTAGCATGTTCAGTGGCTTTTTCTTCATCAGAGAAAGAGGAATCACTATTCTCCTATGATGCTTAATAATCTTTCTTCTTTTGAACTTTTTGCTCTTCAATTTTTCTTATTTTTGAGCAATGCGCAATCCTTTTTCATATGACCTGTTTTATTTCAATTAAAACATTTAAACTTATCTTGCTTAAGAATTTTCTAAATTTTCTTGAGAGCATTGCCATCTCCTCTTTATCATCATCATCTGAATTGTCTGTATCTGAGGATACATGGAAGGCAAGTTCTTTCTTCTTGAGAAAGGTTGTTGTTCATCCTTCTTTCTGTCTTCCAGTTGTACTTCATATGCCATTAAATTACCAATAAGGTTTTCTAATGACATAGTGGAGAGATCATTTACTTCTTGATTGCAGTTGTCTTCTTCTCCCAATCTGATGTGAGTGCACGAAGGATCTTGCGAACTTTTTTGACTTGAGTGTATTCCTTTCCAAGGGATGCTAAGGAATTTGTTATGTCGGTGAACCCTGTTATCATTTCTGAAATTATTTCGTTCTCCATCATTTTGAAGAGTTCGAACCTGTGAACAAGAACAGAAATTTTAGATTCTTTAAACTTATTTGTATCTTCATGTGTTACCTATAGTATGTGCCATATTTGATTTGCAGATGTGGCTATTGATACACGATTGAATTCTTTTTTGGTTAAGGCACAGAATAATGCATTCATTGCTTTGGCATCAAGGTTCGCATTCTTCTTTTGATCATCACTCCAAGCAGTGTGTTGGTTGTCAGCTTGGTGTACGAGCTTCTACTATTTCATAGTTCATAGTTGAGTGATTGCAAGTAAATCTTCATTCTACACTTTCAATAGTTGTAGTTGGATCCATCAAATAGTGGTGGACGTTGTGTAGAATGTCCTTCTCTGAATTGCGATGAAGGAAACTCTATTGCCATCCTTGTAGGGTGTTGACCGGGTATGTAGGGCTTTGATAGAGTATGCCGGGCAAGGCTCTGATACCAATTATAGGATCTAAAATATTATGTCAATACTCAAACAAAGATATTAGCATTAAATAAAATAACTTGCAGAAAAGGAAATAAATCTTAGAAAATGCAAATGCAAACACAAGAGATTTTATCCTAGTTCGGTCCTCTTGACCTACACCCAGTCCCCAAGTAACCCGCTTAAGATTTTCCTTATCCTGGATTTTGTACACTCAAAACCAACACCATGTACCCCACTTGAGAAATCCCCTTGTCAAATGTATACAACTCTTCTTACACTAAGAAGACAACAACACCTTTTACAACTTCTCTTCAACCCGAAGACGCACTTGGATAATCTTTCTCTTTGAGTAATTACAATCAGTCCTAGAAGTCTTGAATCTGTATGTGATCGTGAACAAGGACTCTTATAGGTGGATTCTCAGAATTCTTCACTAAAGGATTGGAATTTATGTGAAGAATAGAAAGCGAAAACAATTTTTTGAAAAATAGATTTTTGGAGAGAGTTTTTGGGTAGAAAACTATTGATATAACTGGTATTTTTAGCTTAGGACAACATCCCTATTTATAGGTGAAATCTATAATCAGTTAGTGTAGTTATCAACTTGAATTTGAATATTAAAACGTTAGATAAAATATCAGAATTAGAAATGACTAACAGTCAGAAACTGCCATTAGTCGACTTGAGATTGGGGGTTAGTCGACTAGGGTAACAAGTTTTGCCTATAGTAGTCGACTTATAAAGGGGGCAAGTCGACTAGGGAAGGTCTGATATAATTGATATGTTTCTGAAAAACTGAACTTAGTCGACCAGTGTTTGGACACATATATTGCATAAATATTGTTACATTCCTACATATATTCTGTAATGAATATTATAAATAACTTGTCTTAATATCCTAATTCATGCAGGGTATGATAAGGAGAAAATAATCATAAAATTTATCCAATTAAATTCAAAAGTTCAAAAGAAAGGGGATCGATTCAAATCTAAAGGTTCTAGAAGCTATCTTTATCTGAATCTGGATATATTAGATAAGATAATATTATCTAATTTCAAGAGAAAAATGGATTGTTGAAGATCTTATCTATTTCCCTGAAGATAAGTGAATATCTTATCAATTCTAGAAGAAAAATTGAAAATTCAAGAGGATAAATGGATAGAGAGAAGATCAATAGAGGAGATGAAGCAATTAGATTCGGATTCAGGCTGGATACAGTTTAGCATTTTAATCATAACTTTCACTACTGAAACTCAAATCTAATGATTTAAGATGCTACAGAAAGAAGACTTAAATGGCTAAAATTATTCTGTTGATTACTCGTTCCAATTCTTTCAGTTGATAAGTGATATTCAGCAATCAACACGCCAACAACCTGCAGATCAGAATTGAATTTCTGGATAAACCAAATCAAGTTTGGAGATAATAGGAGAATTCAAATTCAGAAATATTTAGATCTTTCTATCTTCATACGCTTTCTATCCCTCAGGTTTTCTCCTATAAATACCCTCATACCTCGAAGGCAAAAAGGGCACCACTTCAGATAGAGTTTTACTTTAGGTTTCTTTTCTTCTTTAATGACATTTTATTTTTATTTTTTTAGGTTAGAGAGAGTTACATGAGAAAAGTGAGGAAGAATTATTGTAGAGTGATACTATTGTAATTCTTTTTCAAGAGACTTATATTGAAGGTGACATTAATAGAGTTTTCCCACTTTTCTTCATCGTACTCAATCTGGCCAAGCACCGTGTTCGAGTTACTCTTTCTATTTGCTTTGCTTAACTTCATGCTGAGGTAAGTATTTGTTATGGTCAACAGTAGAGGTAAATATTCTTCTTTTATTTCTTTTTATTTTTGATTTTTGCATCAACACTTTTCTTTATCTCTTTTTGTTTCTTTTTCTTTTATAATTAAAATAAAACAACCACCACCATCTCTTCTTCTACCATCTTCTCTTAACTAAACTTAATATTTTTATTTTCTTTTTATAAACTTAGAAGATAAGTATTCATTAGTTTTTTACAAAAAAAACTTACATAACGCTTCCATCGCTGTCCCTCCCTGTAGATCACGACCGTTAGTTATAAACTACACGTTAGAATTGAGGACCTAGCACTGTTTTAAATTTCTTTAATTTTTTGTGCAGGTTTGGCTCGATCATAATTTTGGCACCGTTGCCGGGAGGGACGATAAGTTTTCTTTCTTTTTAATTTTCTTTAATGAATTAATCCCTTTTTCTTCTTTGTTTTAATATACAGGGGCTAATTATAGAAAACTAGGAGCTGCAGTGGACATATTCCTACTCTATGCCTCTGTCCAAGAAGGCACAGCATCAGAGCCCACAACTGTGGTGAACAACTAACTGTAGTCTCTTGCAGGTTCCTTTACGGAGATTAGCTCTTTGTAGTTATTAGCTTATCTATTTAACTCACTCTGTACATATTTCTAATCAACAGTAACTTGTTACTTTGTAAATGTTAAAAAACGTTTAGACTCTTGCATCTTAGGGCATCTGTTTATTTCGTTTCTTTAAATTACTGTTGAAGAGTGCTGGAGTAAAGGTATGTGTGCATTGCATATAGTTTAGAAAAACATATTTTGAGTGATTCATATTGCTTGATGTTACCTTTTGCTTTATACTTGTACACTGCACTAAAAAGACTAAGGGCATATCCTTAAACAAGATAAGGTGGGGAAAGTCATTATCCTTCCTTTGCCCAAAATCATATCCTCACTCACTAAGCCAGCCTAACATAAAATTGAGTAGACGTTGGCCCTAGGGACATATCTGACTCAAATAGGGATTGACCTAAGGGGAAGTTGTTAGAAGTTGACTCTGCTAAATCGGTGTCTAAGGTTGGGGATTGAGGGGCGAAACCCCAAAGGATAGTGGTTTGGCATAATTAGGCCCGTCACTTTAAATCACGGATACCTCCCACCAATCTTGCCCCTACCCAAACAAGGCCACAAACTAAAGGGGATTATTTTGTTTTTTTGTCCACCGTTTTAAGCGTGAATAATCATGCTTCCTGAGGCATAATGATCGGTCACAATACTGCATATTTATTTTCACATTCTCATACTTATTATATAAAAAACTCTGTTTTTTCCTAATTAATGTATAATTTATATGCAAGCCCATTGCTAAAAGAAAGGAAAGAGAAACGAGCCTAAAATCCCATTAAATTCTGATTTAATTTAGAATTAATTCAAAATCATAAAATCAGGGTAGATCATGGCAAATCAGATCAGTTGAAAATTAGTAAGAATAAATCTCCACAAATCTATTTGTTAAAGCCCAAAATCAAAGGCCGTTTCGTCAAATCTAGGAGAAACGAGAAATCCAGAACCAGATAAAGTCATATCGCGAAACGAGGAGCTGTACCCCTCGGCTGTGGCCACCTAGCCATAGCCAGGTCGCGAAAACGCAGCCATAGCCATGTTTTTGCCACTTTGTTAAAGGAGTTGGGGAGCGTTTGCTCCCCCTATCTTCGTACGCTCTCCTTTGTTGGGTCTTGCTTATAAATATTGGGTTTTTCAGAGTCCACAGGAAGCAATTATGCAGAGATAGATTTTAGGTCAGTTTTTCATTCTTTTTAGTGTAGGTTTTTATTTTTCTTTTTATATAATTTTCAGTGTTATTTATGTAATTCAGAAGATCAGAGATTCATAAAAGAACGAGAGTGAAGCTTGTACTAAGAGTAACACCGGTGTAAGTGTTCTTCTTTTCTCTTATTGTTATAAGATTGAATCTATAGTTGCATTTGTAAGTTCTTCTTTGTTGTTTTGTGCTCTTATTCTTCCTTTCTACTTTTTTCTGTTTGATATCAATTGCTATCCAAGTGAGTCTTATAGCAACGAAAGAGCCTTGCCTTCGTGAAAGCCACCGATAGCTCATGACGATGAATTCCTAGTCTCATTCTATATCATTTCATACTTGTATCGTCTTGATGTTGTAAGATGGAAGAGACGAAAATCAACTCTATGGGCTATGCGCTGATTGCTCTACTTAAAGGTAACATCATTGCCGCAGATTCAAGGTAAGTATTGGGCCAAAGGAGGTAAGTAATTTTAATTTTCTTTCTTTTCTTTAATTCTTTAATTTAGATCACCAACGCCTCTCCAAATTCTATTCACTCTTTTTTACTTTCTTTGTACAAAGTCATTTTCTATTTTTCTCTACCTTCTCAATCTACCACATTCTTCCTAACTTAAGTTAAACTCTTTTTCATTTTCTTTTAAAGAACTAAAAGAAAAACTTTAACCATTCTTTGTAGCATAAAAAGGAACTTGCTGAAAAAAAGCTTTATCGCTAGTCCCTCCTTGTGGATCACGACCCGTATAGCCACTTGCTATTGTAGTAGTATTGAGTACTTGTACTACGTTTTAAAAGTTCTGAAATTCTATATTTTTGTTCAGGTAAAATCTCAATCAAAATTTTGGCGCCGTTGCCGGGGAGGGACGGTAAGTTATTCTCTTTTTAAATTTACATTTTTGGTTAACTTTCTTCTTGTTCTTTGTGTACTGGTTTGACAATAAGGAATTTTTACTGCAATGGACATATAAGTGGCCCTGAACTCCGTTCAAGAAAACAGAGCCCAAAAGCCCTCAGATTTGCTACATTCCTGTGGTAATCTGAGTGAACTACTAACCTATATTTTCTGCAGGTTGGCTGAATTGCAAAGTTTAATATCTGTAATTATTTATTTCCTTATTTGACTCACTGTACATACATTCTAACAACAACAGTAAAAGATTGATTGTAAATGCTAAAAATGATCTAGACTTGCATTTAGGCACATGTCTATTTCGTTTCATTTTCTAATTTACTGTTGAAGAGTGCTGGAGCCAAGGTATGTGTGCATAACATTTAGTATAAGGTTCATTCTTGTATGAAATATTGCCTGAGTGTTACATTTTCTATATACTTGCACACATCGCACTAAATTGATTTAAGCGCTTGTCTATAAAAAAGATAAGGTGGGGAAGTCATTACCCTCCCTTAGTCCATAAATAATCTCCTCACTCACTAACCAAGACTAACTAAAACTTAGTCGACGTTGGCCCTAGAGACATCTCAGACTTAAATAGGAGACTGACCTAAGGGGAAGTTGATTTGAATTTGACTGTTGCTAAATCGGTGTCTAAGGTTGGGGATTGAGAGGCGAAACCCCGAAGGTGGTGGTTGGCATAATTAGGCCCTTGCTTTAAGCACAGATACCTCCCACCAATCTTACCCTACCTGGCCGATTAACTTGTGGTCAGATTCAGCAATATACGCCTCGTGGACAGTCTAACCAGTTAGGAGTCGTCTAGGTCTAAGGTTTACCGTAACTTAGGTTAAATTTTTTATTTTTATTTGTTTGCTTATTAGTTTGTTTTTTCTTTTTTGTATTTGACATTTCCTGTGTGATATGGCTTATAACAATAATTTTTCTAATTTAAATGGTAATCTATATTACACCCCAACCTCTTTTTCAGATATTACCAACCCGGCATATCATAAGTTTAACCAACCTAGTGTGTCAGATTGGTCTTATCTGAATCAATATAACCCATGACCCCAATCTTATGACCATAATTTCTAAAATAATTTCAACTCTTCACAGAGTCAATTGGGATTCACCTCTCCGAGTCCAATTTTCAACCAACTTGTTCTTTCTATTCACCTTGTACACAATATTTCAAGAATTATACTCAGTTCCATCAGTTCAAAATAGAAAACCATCAATCTTGAAAATGAGCATGCGTGAGTCTGAGCAATAATCACAAAATCTAACGGACTCACAATTTCACTACAAATTCAAAACAAAACATCATTTTCAAGTTCAATCGCAACAAAATGATGAACCAATCGACTATGAAAAGCTGCTTGAAGCTATGACTCAGGCTCAAATCGCTCGTAATCATGACATAGATATAATGGTCTAAACTCTCCATTCTCATCGTTTGACCATTTCTGATGTCGCTAACCATTCTGTTAGAGCTGAAGAATCATGTGTTTTGGAAAAACAAGATTCTATTCAGCACACCCATTTGAACTTGCTCAAACTCCAAATTTTGAAAATCACATTGACATTTTGGAAAGTTATCCCTTTCCTGAAATGAACTTGAGAATGAATATGATCTTGAACCTCAACTTGGTGATTCAGTTCTACTTTCTGATTCAATAATAACTTCGGTGTCTTCACCTGATTTTAATCTTTTTTCCGAGTCAACATTGGATCCTGTGCCAATTCATCATGAAATTGAATCACCAATTTTTATGATCATCATATTGAACTTGACCAATTTATACTTTTGAACGTCCATTGATAAATTGGCAAGTTCTCATTTTATGAAATTGAACTCAATGAGAAATGTGACCTAGATTCTCAAATTGTGATTCAGTTCAAATTCCTGAATCAATATTGACCCCTATTTTGTTACCCAACTTGAGTAATATTTTAGAGTCAGTTTTGATTCTCACACCTGTCATTCTTGAACTTGAATCACCAATCTTTAAAAGTCACATTCTATTGTGGGGAAATGAATGTGGACTTGAGTTTCAACTTCTTGATTTGGGCCCACTTCCTGAACCAATCCCGACTCCTTAACCTTTACTTGACTTAAGTCACTTTTCTGAGTCGGTATAGTTCTCGTACTTTCTAAGTCCAAGTCAATCATTCCATCTTTTCACGCTCCATTTTTGGGACAAGGGTGTTGATAAAATTGACTCCGAAATTATTTGTGAAATTGGAAACTAGATGGGGTAAAATTCTTAATAAAGATCATTTATATATGAAAGTACACCTAGAGTGGGGGTGAATAGGTGTACGACTAATCTATGAACAATAATGCGAAAATTAAAACTTAATTGCAACACACTTACTGTAACCAAAGAGTGTAGCCGAATTCCCGATGAAGGGCTCTGGACTAACTCCTCTTGATTCCTCTGAATAAGAGTTGAGGTGCTATATGAAGCTCTCTGGTTAAACACAAGTGAGGCACACAAACAAACCAAGCATGTATATGATATGACAATATGAATCAATGCACAATGTAAGAGAGAGTTAGAGAAAGTGGATCAAACGCAAACACCGAGATATGTTTCGAGGTTCGAGCACACAGCTCTACGTCCCCGCCTTCACACAGAAGGATTCCATTAACTTGTCCACACAGAACTCCCACACAGGGAACCTCCACTGAGGATTTGGGGCAATTACATTTGGAGTACACAACTCCTCTCTCAATTACAATACAACCTCTACACTTAGAGGCTAGGCACAAAGCCAACAAAATCAACCTCACAAATGAGGGATAAGCACAAAGCCACCAGCAACACAATCCACCTCTTCATAAGAGGGATACCAACACAACCTCCACTATCAACCTCTCACTAGAGGGATACCAACACAACCTCCACTATCAACCACTCACTAGAGGAAACCCACAATCACCTCTCACTAGAAGGATAACACAAATTAAGGAGGGTTTACAACTTGGTGGTTTCCAGAACCACAAATCAATCTCTTTCCCACAAAACAAAGATCCTAATAGATAGGATAGTAGATAAGCTCAAGTGTGAGAAATCAAGGTGTTTGGAAATCAAAACACAAAGAAAAATACTGGGGAAATCAATTAGAATTTGATAGAAATGAAGAACAAAACAAATATCCCAAATCTCTATTTTTCTTTGATTTTTCCAACCCTTGAAAATAAATAAAGATGAATCTTTTTGCCCTTAAAAACTCTTTTGAAAACTTGTATTAAAACACTTAGGAAGATAGAAATTTTTACTCTCAAAATTCTTGTTGAAAACCAATTCAAATGGGGGTATTTATAACCCCATTTGGAATTTGCCTGTTGGCAGCTGAAAAGGGCATTTTGCCATTCCGGTCGACCGGCCGGTTGACCGGCCAACGGTCAAAAAATCGACCGTTGAGCCCTCCGGTCGACGGAGGCTCTCCAGAGAGCAGAGCTTTGCTCTCTGGCGGTCGACCGACCTCCCCAGCAAGGCAGCGTGCACGTTCTGTGCACGTCGGTCTACCGGCCCGGTCGACCGACAGCCTGCCTGTCTGACTAATTAGGGTCTTAAAAATTTGGGTTTTTATTATCAATTAAATCCCATAAAATCACATAAATTCTACAAAATCAGTTCATGTATTATCTTTGAAATACAAACATGTTTGAGTAAAAATCAAAACATGTTACAAATATTTTGAACCATTTTTGTGACTTGGAAAATTTGCCTTAAACCAAATTCTGTATTTTCAAAAATAGAATTTTTGAAATGGAAATTCGATTTTTCCAAAGCACATGTAATACAAAAACATGATATTAAACAACTTGAAGCATATAGTATATGGATAGAATCCAACATACATGAAAGGTATTATATCTATATTTTTGACATTAAATCCAAAAATAGGTTTTGTCTAAATACAAAACTTCAAACACATGAATAGTGTATCAAAATAAGTTTTTCTGAGTATGTGAAGCATAGATGTATATAGATCAAATCTAATATACATTAAACCATGTAAACTTGTTTGATTCAATTCTATTTATGAAAATCAAGATCGGTTAAACCGAAAACTAAAACCAATAAACATAAACTTAAAACAAGTGTGTGTGTTGTGAACTTGAGCATATCACACTATCTAATCTTTATAATGGATCTAAACAAACTATACTAAAACAAACCGAAGTTTTTTGTAGAATGCCGTCTCCAAGTTGACTCGATCCAAACGCGATCCAACGAGCTTGACTCCCACTGAATGCTAGATATGAACTTGACGCTCGAGCTCTTGAATCACCAAGTGAAAGCTCCAAAAATCTTTGTTGAAGTTAATCACCTACTAATATCTGGTTAAATATCTGAAACTGAATATCACAAGATTATTAGTAAACTATAACTACATGAGTTATCATCATCAAAACTAGAGTGGAAGGCCTCTGGGCCAACAATCTCACCCTTTTTGATGATAGCAAAACTCATGGAGTTATATATGCATGGATTAAAGTTAAGCTTCAAAGAAGCTCCCCTTAACTCATGCATAGCAATAAACAATAAGATATGCAATGAATGTTAAATATGAATATGCATAAACATGCATAAAATAATGAAATAAACATGCTCTTGATACCAAATTTTAAAATAAATTACTTCTCCCTCTTTTAAAATAAACATGTTCTTAAATGCCAATTGAAAATATAAACTTAAAATAAACATGTTCTTTAAATAATTGCTCTTGATACCAATAAAAATTTCAATTGAAATCTTATCAATAAAAGCAATAAAAGCTCTTGATATCAATTGAATGATAATCAATAAAAAGCTCTTGATACTAATAATAAAATTTTTAATAAAAGTTCTTGATATCAAAAAAACAAAATAACAAAACATGTTCTTGATACTAATATCCATGCTTTTGATACCAATATCAACAAAACATAAAACAAACTCTCTTAATACCAATATGGAACAAATTTTGATATAAACTTATAAATAAACATGCATATATACTCAAATACTTCTTCCCCTTTTGTCAATCATCAACAAAGGGGTTAAAGTAACAATAAAACAATGTTCTCCCCCTTTTTGTCCGAAACAAAAATCAACAAGGGGTGAAATCAAAACAAAACATTATGATACCAATTGAAAAAAATATATCAATTTAATGCATCATGATACCAATTAAAAATAAACAAATAGGTAAACCAACCAAAAAATTTTGATATCAATAGAAAGATGTAAACATATAGGTAATCTCTGATACCAATTGTAAAAAATTAGTACCAATTGAAAAATATTTTATACTTTTGAACCAATTTGAAAAACATAAACCAATCTTTTGGTTAAACACTAAACTCATTTTGCAATAGAGATACCAAATAGAGAATAATATCAATTTAATGTGTTTGATACCAATATTGAAAATGAAACATATACAATTGAAAACAATGAAACATATACCAATTTAAAATGGCTTTCATTAGGAGCGTATGATACCAAAAAAAAAATCAATATCATTTTTCAATCATTTTCAACATAAAGTGTGAGAGTAGAATACCAAGGTAAACAAAAAATTAAAAGGTAAAATATGAATTTTCTCCCTCTTTATGAAATACCAAACAAAATGATTCATAAGCTTGTATAAGATACCAATTGAAAAATAATCAATTGAAATATAATAGTCATTTAAGGAATCAAGCTTAGCATAACCAAAATTTGTGCTCAAAGATATAGAGATATAGTAAGCACAAATAAAATATATATATGCATGAAAAAATGAATACCAATCGAAATTGATACTATTGAAGTTTAAGCATACATATATAAAAAATTATATTAGTATACAAAAAGAATGTCAATAGTGATACCAATTGAAAAGATACAATGATATCAATTGAAAATAAAATAAGATCAAGTGTATAACTCATACTTCCTACCACCCATTTCATGCACATGTTTTAAATAGATTTTAAATAATGGGCATACAAGGCATGGTCGCTCAACCAGCCGCCCTTAAAGGTAGGTGTTTTCAAAAATAAGTTTGAAAATAATATAACACGTTTGAAAACTTTACCAAATGAAGAATACCGCAACTAGTTATATGATAAAATTGTAAACTAGTATGAAATTCTTCAATCAAGGAATAAAACAAAAATATATTTCATGAAAAACATGTAAGTCATACGATCATCAAACACTCAAAAACTATAAGGTACATATCATACTCATGAAAGCAAAATCATGAGAGAACTTTAAGTAAAGTGAGTGTATAAGAGTTATGTGAAATGCATCATCATGAAAATAGGCAATCAAGCTCAATATGAAATTCCTTAAAAACATGAAAAATAAGAAAATCTAATTTTCATCAAAATAATTTAACCTTCAAGGCATGTGTATGTTTTATACAAACTAAAGTATACATATATATCCAAATATAAACGAGTCCATAAAAGTACATGCATGAAGGCAAGTGGCTCAAGGATGTATGTGTATAACTAATAGTTTAGACAAAACGGACATATACATGAAGTTTAACATAAACATGAAAAACATGTCAAAAGTATGGAATACAAGTCAAAATGTACGAATCATCAAAACTAGACTATACTAATACATCTAATGGGTACAAATGAGCATTCAAGTACAAACATATTAGAATCTATTTGTGGCTCACTAGTTGTACAAGTATATTCAAGTTTTAATGAAAACTAACATCTAAACAAGTAATCAAAACATGAAGCATAGAAATCAAAACAAAACTCATATGATCATTATGGTAAATGAACATGCAATAAATCTATGATATACACAATAGCCAAAGCAAATGTGAGAACACAAAGGTATAAGTCCATATTAAACATGGGTGATCTCAAATGCTAATCATGCGTGTCACAAGTCTAATAATCATGACATTTAACATACTAATTATGAAACATCAAAACGTACTAAAAATCAACAAAATGAAAAAATATATAAACATAATGAGAGTTTAGAGATTGTTACCAAAAACCATGAGGGTATATCTCTAAATCTCCAAACCATGGTGGTCCTCTCACCAAACTCCCCTTGAAAGTGATGCATCCAAATTGTCCTCTTTAAGCTCGGAACGCATCCACCTCAAGGCACCATCACTCTCACGTCATGTAAGAGCCCACACCTACATCAAATAAAATAGGAGTTGTCTTTGGTACCCTACTTTTTTGAGTCCATGGTGGTTAGTTCCTTTCCTAACCCAAACAAACTTATTTGCTAAATTAGAATCATGTATCCTATCATAACAAAATTTAGCAAGGTGGCCCTTACGTTCACAATGTGTACATGTGTACATATGAGCATACAAAGTGTTATGGAGAGTGAATGTGAGGAGCATGTGTATGCCGTGGTTTGTGTGCATGCATATGAGGAATTTGTTTCTTTCGAAACATGGATTCCAAACGTGTATGGTTCAAAGCATAATGACTCAAAATGGAGCCCAAACAATCAACACTCTTCTTAAGCATAGATATATCATTTCAATTATAGAAGAGGTGCACGCAATGGATACACTGGATGGTGAAGCTATACTAGCATGGCAAACATGAGAGTCTAAATCATTTTCAAATAACATTTTCATTAGATATCAAATTCAAATCCTTTGAAATAGAAATAATTTTGTTCTTCAAAGAATCATTTCTTTTACAATAAAATAAAGTTTTGAAGATATAACTCTATTTTTCTTCAAAACTTCATTACAATCATTTTTATTTT